>CABHPP010143496.1:0-54321 GCA_902168425.1 Peromyscus attwateri
GTGTGTGTGTGTGTGTGTGTGTGGTGTTGTTTGCAGGTGGCAACAGAAGTCAGAAGAGGATATTAGGCTTAAGATCTCCTGGACATGGAGTTACAGGCAGTTGTGAGTCACCCTATGTAGGAACAGAACTCCAGTGCTCTGCATGAGAAATAAGACTCTTAACCACTGAACCATCTCTCCTGAAAAACTTTACTTTTGACTACAACAACAAGATGTCATAGATACAACACACAGAGAGACAGTGCTATACTGATATGCAATTACATGAAGTATTGACATGAAAGTCCTCTAAATACATGGGGTGCAAATGTTTAGGCTTGTAGTGTCCACACAAGGAATGTTACATTTATATATTTAAAGAATATGAAGGAAAGAAGAAAGAACTGATTTATAAATTCTCACCTTGATTCCTATTTCATGGTGAGGGTGGTACTTTCTCAATCACAACTCAGCAATTGTAAGATAAACCTGCTGGAACAGGTTGGAGACAGAAAGACTATCAGAATATGTGTAATTTGTCTTATGACAGCAATGTGTCCAGGGCCATTCAGTATGAAGTCTCATAGATCCTGGAAGGTCACAAAGATTCTAATGAGACAATGTGGACATCTGTTACTTTTTAGGGGGCCTTATTGCTAGATGACACAAGTACCTGCCATATATGACTCCCTCAACCCCAAAGCCCCATTTCCCTCTTGAATTTAACCTTGGAGAGGCCAGAAGCCACAGTTGTTAGAATAAACAAGCTAGGCAACAAGGAAAAGATGTTTGCCCTGTTCATTTCTCCCACTCTCTATTTGTAAGAGGTTAACCTTAAGTAGCAGCCTCAGAGGAAAGTTGAGTTGGGGCTATTATCTAGGGCTGGATAATTTTAATTAGGGAACCAAGACAGTTTGTGGGTTTTAAGCTGCCTGGAGGACATTTATACTTCAGATGAGAATGAAAAACATATGGGCTTACTCGACAGATTTTATCCAAGGGTAAGAAAAATGTTTTTTTCCTTTACTGAATAAATTGTAGAGGGACAATAAGAAACAAACACAAAAACTTGTTTGATTACATTTTACAAACATGCTGGGTGAATTTCTTCCTTTACACCAACTAGTTCATCTTGAAAAGGAGAGTTTGCAGAAACAGTTTCTTATTGGGACTCAGTATCTACATTACCTCTCTCAAGAACAGCATGACTCAAAACACCATGCCACATCCCAACTACTTTCATGAACTCTGTTTGGCTTTGCATCTCTGTTTAGATTATTCTGTCCTTCCTTCAGACAAGCTTTTTCATTGTGAGATGTGTAAGTGCCACATGAGTCTTTTTAGTTCTGGTACCATAGAGATTAACTAATGTCTTTAAGTCCCATTGCATACTATTGTTAGATAGGAAAACTTCTGGACTTACAAGGACTTTTGTATTTGCCCCTGATTAACATGAGTTTGTGTGATTCCAATGTGAATATAAGGACTCACAGTGGATGAGCATCCAGTTCTCTGAACATAGAGTGTTGCGGGTCAGAGAAAGGAACCAGTGAATGCAGAAATACAGGGGAAAAGTCATTGGGAGAACTCTAGCAGCTCAGGTATTAACCATTTATCTGGAGTGTAATGTGCATCTCAATCTGTAGACTGAAAGCTAGAAGTGTCTAAGTGGGTGAATATACCTGATAATTTGCTTTTTTGTTTTTTGTGTTGTACTTTCCATTAATAATTAAAGATCTGAATAGTTTCCTTGGGAAGTAGGCCTGTCTTGCACTTCCCATGTCTGGAACCTTGGAAGAGAGAACACACCAACAAGGATTGTCTGAGGAGATACATACAAATCCACCCATTAATGCATAACCTAAGCCAACTTGACTGCCATGCTACATTTAAGAAATGCATTGTTCTCTGAAGCCAAGAAGCTTTAGTGGGTATTAAGGTTGGGAGTTTAGGGCTTTCATTAGGGTTCTCATGGAAGAGTAATGGGAAAGAGAGAGGGAAAGTGAGAAGAGGAAGGAGATAGATAGGTAGATAAGTGGATGAATTAATAGATAGATAGATAGATAGATAGATAGATAGATAGATAGATAGATAGATAGATGGATAGATGATGGATAGATGGATAGATAGATGACTCTAAAAATGTCTTAGAGTCAACCTATTCAAGGCTGGGAAAATAATCATCAAAAGAGCAGCCCAAGTAATCCTCTTACCACACGCATGAGCAATATGGGGAGTGTGACTGGGCAGTACAATACCAGAACAGAATTCACTGCCCAGTTACTAAGATATTAGCTCGATTAAGTTTGCTGTGGTCCCTCCTAAGAAATCTTAGAATAAATTCTCACAAAGATCAACCTGTTCTTAAAATACTTTAAATCTTTCCCAGAACAGAGGTTACTACTATTTGTAAGTATGAAAATACTCAGCCTCCACTAAGTGCAAGATTCTTTCTTGCCACTCCCTGCAATAATGCCATCTTTGCTGTGGGATGTTCTGTATGGCAAATGTGTTGCTAATAAAGCACTGATTGGCCAGTGGCTAGGCAGGAAGTAGGCGGGACTAACAGAGAGAATTAAAAGAGCAGGAAGGCAGAAGGAGTCACTGCCTGCCAGCCAGCAACCGCCAGGACAAACAGCATGTAAAGATGCCGGTAAGCCACGAGCCATGTGGCAAGGTATAAATTTATGGAAATGGATAACTTAAGATATAAGGACAGTTAGCAAGAAGCCTGCCACGGCCATACAGTTTATAAGCAATAGAAGTCTCTGTGTTTCCTGGGTTGGGTCTGAGCGGCTGTGGGACTGGCAGGTGAAAGAGATTTATCCTGACTGTGGACCAGGCAGGAAAACTCTAGCCACACATCTTTCTTGCTCTTTAAACTCTATATTGTTTATTATTTTAAGATGCTGAAATCTCTATTACAAGGTACAGATTATACAGCATCTCCTACATATATTCCTAATTGAGAAAGTATAACCACCAATGATTTCTCATTCTTGGTGCTTTTTTATCTTAATACCACACTCCCTCAGTAAAGGGAAGTTACATTGTGTGCTTGTCTCTGGAACACAGGTGGCCTGTGGGTGGTGCATGTTGCTTAGTTGTTTTCTGTAGTGCTCTAGGTAGATCCCCGGGCCACGAGCGTAACAGGCAAGGACACTAGTACTGAAGTACCTCCACAGCTGGGTGCTTTATTTTCCTTTATATCAGAAAGTCTTCTAACCATTTGGGGCCCTCTCTCTACTGCCTTGGGTATCCTACTATTTCACTTGTTTTAATATGGATCACTGCTTTCTCAAGACTTCCAAGAGCCGTCCTACAAATGTGAGCATCATCTCCCAGAGTGTTTGCTCCACCATAAAACCTTTTGTCACAGGAGGATGTCACCATCATGATTTTTTCCAATTGTATGCACCCGAATCATTTATTTAACACCTTGGAATATGGTCTATATATGTTACTGTTGAATCAGTTTTCCTGTGCTGCACACATCCTCCATCATTTTTTAGCAAGTCCAGTACATCCACATCTGAGCTATGCTGTGATTTGACTCTGGTTTACCTTGAAGCCAGTCATGGAGATTGAGTATAATCTATCCACTAAGGGTCTCTTTCCACTATCAAGATTCTGTAGTCTTCATGTGCCAGCAGAGTGCCAAACATTAAGGAGGAAAGAGGATAGTAGCCCTTGGGTAGAGCTAGACTGGAGCATTAGATGTGAAGTTGAAGATTATCAAGTCTCAATTTTGCTGTATCTGCTCTAAGTGTCAGGGTCTTACCTTCAGGGCTATACCAGCTGGAGCTGAGAATTCAACTTTGCTGGGAAGTGATCTTTGTACACTGCAAATATGTATTACTCTCATTGGTTAATAAAGAGCTGACTGGCCTATAGTTGGGCAGGAAGAGATTGGGTGGGAGAGCCAGAGCAGGAGAACACTGGGAAGAAGGAGGACGGAGTCAGAGGAGACTCCATGAGATGCATGTACATGAGGAAAAAGAGCCTTGGGGCAGCACATAGATGAATAGAAATGGGTTAATTTACAGTATAAGAGCTAGTTAGTAATATGCTGAGTTATTAGCCAAGTATTTATAATTAATATTAAGTCTCTGTGTGGTTATTTGGAGAGTGGCTGGCAGGACAGACCTGATCAGTGGTATAGACAGAAAAGTTCACCTACACAACTTCTTATCTTTGAACCTTGCTGTCTTCATAAGTTCAGTGCTTGTCCTAATCACAAGCTATTATGACCCCCTGGCTGCAGCTGATGTGTGTCTATTTATATGCATTTAAGGAGGTTGTAAATAATTTTGATGTTAAACACATGGGATGTTTATAAAACGCACCTGGGAGATTAGAGAGGCATGCCTCTAGGTGTGTCTATGAAGGTATTTTCTGAGAGTGACCTATGAGATGCTGAAGAGGAAAGATTCACCTAAGGCAGGGGGCACTACAATATTGGGAGGGAACCCAGATGGAGTAAACCAGATAAAGGAAGAAACCAGAAGAGTAGGTATTCTCCCTGATTCCTGGATGTGAGCCGTTCTTCCATGATGACTCCAAACTCTAAAATAGTGAGTAAAACAAATATTTCCTCCTATTAAGTTATTTCTTTGGTGTATATCACAATGATAGAAAGTCTGACTAACACAGAGGCTCTCTGACCTTCATACTCTGCCTTAAATTTGAGAGGAGCACCTCCAAATAAATGTCAATTACATTCTACAGAATACCTGTAGTAACAATAGTTGTATGATTTCACAGTTCTTATGGTTACTACACACACTCAAAATACCTAAGATTTGGTGGTTGTGGTGGTTTGAATAGGTATGGCCCCATAATATTGAGTAACTATTAGGGAGTGTGGCCTTGTTGGAGTATGTGTGTTGGTATGGCCTTATTGGAGGAGGTGTGTCACTATGGAATCGGGCTTTGAGGTCTTATATATGCTCAAGCTATGCCCAGTGTGACAGTTGTTTCTCCTGCCTGTGAATAAACTGTAGAACTCTCAGCTTCTTCTCCAGTACCATATCTGCCTGTACGCCACCAGGAAGATAATGAACTAAACCTCTGAAACTGTAAGCCAGCCCCAATTAAATGTTTTCCTTTATAAGGGTTACTGTGGTCATGGTGTCTCTTCACAAAATAGAAACCCAAACTTAGAGAGCAGTGTTTTCTGATACCTTATTTCATAAGTAATTTTTGTTAATTTCACCACCATGGTGTGCTAGGATTGTTCAGCTGCCACAAATGAAAGGATTATTGTTATCATCTACCCAATATTCCCTTCTTTAATTTTTTTCCCAGGGGCCCTTTCTAGTACTATATATGTAAACTCGTTTTCCCTAGAAAATGATCTGAGGCTGAGATATGCTGGCACAAGGATATTGTGAAATGCCCAGTTTGAGCTGAAAGGAATTGAAGTCTACTGTTCTCTCAACAGACATCATGAGGCGTTGTGATGCTCAGAACCAGGGTGGGTCTTTCATTACTTTTCCAAACTGAGCCTTTGTATCTCGATATTGGTCAGCAGCTGGAGAGGAGCACTTCTGTGGGAATAGTACTATAATTCAGTTCCTTGAACTTAAGGATAATTTCATGAGAGGGCATCAACTGTGGGGGATGCATAGTTAACACACCAACTTCAAGAAAGGATTTGGTCTTAAAGGCAATATCTGATCAGTGCACAGAAGCCCCTAACAATTTCTTTGTGTAAACACAATTCACGCTTCTGTTCTGAAACATATTTTTATTCTTAATGAAGAACAAACGAAGAATGGACATTTGGGGATCATATGTCCCCAAAGAAACTTAAAATCACACAAAGGATAACACAACTGGTTTCCAGATGAAAAGTGTGCCGGCACATCCTGTGCTCTTACAGATGCCTGTGCTACTGATTCTACCTAACAGGAGCAGGGTCTAAGGTCGGAACCTGTGCTGGGAGCCCAGTGTTTGCACACTCGTCAAATCTGGAATGAACTAGAAAATTTCCTATAAATTGCTTCTCACAATTAAATATTTTAGGCTCTAGTCCCCACTGCAGTATGCTGTATATGTTTGCCCCAGCTCTTTGGATTATCTTCAAAAACAATTTCTCCTTTTTTTCTATCTTTCTTTTGTTCTAGAAGTGATTTTTTTATAAAACCAAGAGATTAAATATATTAAGATGGCATATTGTTGTTATAAATTTACTAGTTACAGCTCACTCTCCATATCTGTGGGTTTTACATCTGAGATTTTACCACCTGAATAAAAATATTCAGAAAAAATTACACCATTTACAGATTTTTCCTTGTACTTATTGCCTAAATAGTGTTGCATAACAACTAATTAGCATGCTGACTGAAAGCATTTACATTTTGTTTGGTATTAAGAGTAATCTAGAGATGATTTAAAGTACACAGGAGGATGTGTGGCTGTTCTATGCAAACACACCATTTTATACAGGATCTAAGCCTTGACAGATGTGGCGTCCTAGAACCAAATTCATATGGACACAGAAGGCTGACTCTGTGTGTGTGTGTGTGTGTGTGTGTGGTGTGAGCACGCACGCACGCATCCACGCATGTGCGTTTACATTGCTGTTCTTATTTGGTAAAAATAGTTTTGGACAGTTTCCTCTGGATGTTTACACTTACCTGTGAGAGTTGCATTAGTAATAGTGAAAAATAAATAGCGAACGACCCAAGCCCCAGTTTTTAAACACTAGTTTAATTCTTGACCTATCTCAAGGGTAAGTACTAAGCAAATGCTTGTTATCATATCCTCTCAAAAAGCTAAGCTTGTTTAAAGAAAGAGTCTGTCTTTTGTCTAATGGCTTTCTGCAGAGGGATGGTTTTTAAGGAGCTGAGGAAGACTTCAAGTCTTTTCTTCTCTAGCTGTTATTTCTCTCATCATTGTGGTTTATGCTGGAACAGTCTCCTCTGAAATGCAATTTCTGCTCCTGGGATGAAGTGGTTCCAGAAATGAACTGTTTTGAATTTAGCACTTAAATGCAAGCTTGAATCCTTTATTGAGCGTTTACGATGTGCTAGGTATTGAGCTATAAGGTAGAGACAAAAACATGTTAAAAATATGGTATTATCACTAAAGGAAGTTGGTTTCACTGGAAGTAACAGTAGTCCAGAGAAACAGTTACACTGTTACTTAATGTGTATTACAGAAACATACATAGGGATGTAGGTTCACAAAGGACATTGAGGAAAACTGATGTACTACTTAAGGTCTTTGTCAGATAACAAGCCATGGCATTATCTTCAGAAGGGGGCATTTAACATGCACATAGAATGGTCACCCAATTCCCCAAATTAGCATGCTGAGCAGGAATGATTTACAATGCTAGCTAGGGAAGTCTGTGGACCATGAAGGAAAAGGATACAGAAGACGAATGTCTGTGCAGCACCAAGAATCAGGGAGTGGGGGTTGAGTAAGCCTGCACGTGGAAGATAGAAGCATTTGGTGCTGAAGAAAAACAAACTGTGGTGGTTTGAATGAGATGTCCCCCTTAAGTCTGAGGCATTTGAATTCTTCATCACCAGTTGGTGACTGTTTAGGGATGATTAGGAGATAGGGCCTTGATGGATGAAGTATGTCACTGAGGGTGGCTTAAAGCTCTCTCTGCTTGCTGTTTGCAGTTCAAAATATGAGCTCTCGGCGCTGCTCTAGAACCATGCCTGCCTGCCTGTTGCGGTGGCCCCAGTCATGATGGTGATGAACTCTTATTCTGCTAGTACTATCAGCCTCAAGTAACCCCTTCCTTCTATGAGTTGCTATGGCCATGGTGTTGTATCAAAGTAATAAAAAAAGTAATGAATGCATCAGTTGAATGGATAAGTAAAACCATCTGCTTTAGGTGGTAATCCACAGAGTGAGGGAGTGTCCTAAAGTGAGAAGAGAAGGGCCTAGGTGAAGGATCAACTTGTTTCCTGTACAGCTAAGCCCCAGGCCAGCTCCACTTAGTTTAATGGACACTTGCCTGGATTTTGGAGAAAATGCTAACAACTTGTTAAACTCACGACTATTTTGTGTTGAGTATGCATTCCTATAGAGACTGCTTTGAATTAGGATCATGTTTCAGTTTGCCCATCACACAGACATTTGAAACACCCCACTTTTGTGTATTCATGTTTATCTTTTAATTAGTATCAGATGTGAACTCTTCTTCTCAAGCAATTGTATACATATATGTAATATATGGTATTAAGAGTAGTGTTTTAGAACTCACCATTCCTATTCCAGTGTACATGTGCTGTGCTTGCCTTTGTCAGAGAGACAACTGACTTGCTTTGTCTTAGCGTGGCAGGCTGTAAGGAAACAGAGCAGGAGACAAGAACGTGAGGATGGATCAGAATCTCTCAGCACACTCCTGTTCCCTGCTATCAGACTCACGTTTACTCTTTTGTCTTTGTTTTCAGTTTTTAAAGTCTCAGGGAATATCAGAACACTTTCTCCTAAACTTAAAAAAAATGTTAAATTTGTGAGCATTTACCTTACACAAATACACAGTCTCTGGTGAGCTCTCTCTCTCCCTTGCTCTGTCTCTGTCTCTCTGTCTCTCTCTTGCTCTGTCTCTGTCTCTCTGTCTCTCTTGCTCTGTCTGTGTCTCTCTGTCTCTCTCTTGCTTTGTCTCTCTCTCTGTCTTTCCCTCTCTCTTGCTCTGTCTCTCTGTCTCTCCCTTGCTCTGTGTCTGTCTCTGTCTCTCCCTTGCTCTGTCTCTGTCTCTCTGTCTCTCCCTTGCTCTGTGTCTGTCTCTCTGTCTCTCCCTTGCTCTGTCTCTGTCTCTCTGTCTCTCTGTCTCTCCCTTGCTCTGTCTCTGTCTCTCTGTCTCTCTCTTTCTCTGTCTGTCTCTCTCTCTGTCTCTCTTATCTGGGTGTCACTCTGGATTCCATTTTTAAAAATTATTTCCTCATCGTTTCCCCTTTGCTTTCCTCCCTCCAATCCCCCCCATACCCCTCCTTGTTCTCTTTTAAAATTCACAGCCTCTTTTCATTTATTGTTGTTATATACATGTATGTACGTATATATATATATATATACATATATATGTGTGTTCCTAATATATATATATGTATATGTATATATATATATTCCTAAATAAATAAATATACCCTTATCAGTCTTATGATGTTATTTGTATTTATGTTTTTAGGGTGACGATTTGGTAATGGATAACCAATTGGTCTGCTCATTCTTGGGCAATACTATTTCTCTCAGCATTCCTTTGTTTCCTGTAGTGGTTTGTGTAGGATTGTTTTCTGTGTGTTATCAACTATTATCCATATTATTCTTGATGCTTCAAACAGTTACAAGCAATATGAGTATGTGCACACACATATATGTGCCTTTTCTCTAATCCTTTAAAAGGATTATATGTTTGCACATTACATAATGCTCAATTTAGTATGTCATTCCTAATAGTATATTCCTCTTTAATGTGAATATTAGATCATGAACGCATTCATGACAGCCAGCATTATCAGATAATGCACTGTTCATATTTAAATTAGCCAAATTATTCTAAAAACGCTTCCATAGCTGCTTCATGAGGGCAGCTGCTCAGACCCATGTCTATGCAAATTTCTCAAATATCCTTCTTTGCTCTGTCTGGTTAGCTGCATTTGGGGGTACTGCTTTAGTCCCAAACACTGCTATTGCTTCTTTTTCTGTTTCTATCATTCAGGCCATTAGAACTTTGGACTCCTAAAAAAACTTGAAGGTGTTGTCCATTATTGACATACTTTTGATGCTCCAGAAGTTACAAACTCAGCGACTAGAACCTTGGATCATCTGACTCTTGTGCACTCTCATGCCACTGATTTCATCTAAGCACATCCTGAAGTTTGACCCAGTGTGTTTCAGGATTACTTCCTACTTGCCTAACTCAATGTCACCACATGGAATCGGTCATTTCTTTAGAGACCACATTCCCTTCTTCTGGGAAATATACGTAGAAAGCAAAATCTGGGTGCTAGTTCTCTACATACCACTGTGAGGTAGCTCTTCCTTGGCATCTCCATCTAGGATTTCAAGTCAAATACAACCAGCAGGTCAGAGAAAGAGTTACTGTGACACTAATGTGGCCCTTCTAAGCTTCTAGACCTGACCTTGTACTTTCCCTTTTCCTTAGACAGCCCACACAATTATATAGGCCTCAAGTTTCAGAAAGTATCTACCCCTTGGAGCCCTGCACGCCAACAGAGTTTGTCTCGAGTTTTACAATTTCATACTTGGAGTTTGTCTCTTTTCACAGAGAAAATACTGCCTCCTCAAACATCATTTGAGGCTAATTCATTTGCTTTAATTTATGTAAAAGATGGTTTCAGAATTACAGCACTAGTATAAACAAGTATAACACACCTGTTGAGTAAAATTTAGTATTCGTTGCCCTCTGCCCTTGAAATACTTTGCACAAAGTGTATATTCAGTTAGTTGAATTAAATTCTTACTTTCTACAGTTGGGTTATCAGTTTAATAATGTGAATTTCATTTATCTTGTTTATGCTTAATTATATGGTTTGTCATCTCATTGTTTGTTCAAATTATATAGAAAAAAAACACAAGTCACACTGGCAAAAAGAAAAGTGTCTCACCCCTGTTGCTCTTCCTTCCAGTTACTATTGTCTTCAGACACTGCTCATATATCACATGATCCCTGGCTGTGTCCATGGGGAAGAGCAATTGTACTCCCTGGAGAGTCCTTCTTGTCTCCTTTTTGTATTTGGGGTTGTATGTGGGATACGCGTGTGAGTGTGTGCGTGCGTGCGTGCGTGCGTGCGTGTGTGTGTGTGTGTGTGTGTGTGCACGTGCATGCGTGCGTGCTATGGAGTCCAGAGGCCCATATGTGGGATGTGTGCACATGTGTGTGCATGCGTGTGCTATGGAGTCCAGAGGCTCATGTCAGTCTCCTTCCTCAATCACACTCCCTTGTTTTGGAGACAGAGTTTCTTTGTGTAGACCCAATTATCCAGAAACTCACTTGTAGACCTGGCTAGCTTCTAACTCACAGAGATCCAGCTGCCTCTGCCTCTAGAGTTCTGGGATTAAAGGGATATGTCACCACCTCATGGCATGTATATGTGTATGTTTAAGTAAGCATAAAATGATACTCCTCTCTCTGGCTTTTTCAGTCATCGCTTGTGTTCTTTATTCCTTCTCCATCTCTCAGAGCTTCTCTTCCTCTTCCTTCCACAGATCCCCCCATTTTTCTTTCTCCCTTCACAGCACCTGTGTCTACTGTCTCCCTCCTCATCTCCTTTCCTGCTACCCCCACCATACCTACTGCTTTTCCTTTCTACTTCCCTAGTTTCTGAGGCTATTCCAGGTTATATATTCACATCTGAAGATTTTTTAGAAATACTGCTGTCATTAAGGATATTTTGCATACAGTTACGTTTATTTACTTAACATATTTAAAAAGTTAATATTCAATAACATTGGTTTATAACAGAGAAGAATAAAAACTAATATATTTTAAAGATTGTGATTTGAAATATGTTTAATATTGATGATAATCTCTTTGAATTAAATACATTTATATAATCATATACACACAAACACACACACACACACACACACAAATATATTGGTTTAGGAATTTTAAAACAATGCAATGCACATACTTGAGAAGGATAAAACAAAAGATGCTTTGGGTCCTAGGTAACTCTAATGCTTCATGATACTCTGTGATCTTTTAACTCTCAAGAATACACCTAGCTCATTTGAATTATTTTATTCTTGATGTTGAGTATAGAACTAAGCAGTAGACATGAGACTGTTCCCTGAATCTTGGCACTGGATCAGTAAAACCTGTTACTGAGTTAATTCTAATGCCCCCGTCCCTAGGCCTGCTGTGGATGGAACCACTTGAATAGCTTTAGTGCCGTGCTAGGCTATGGGGCTTCATCTGATATTGTCCATGGCTAATGGCAGTGATTCTGTATCCTGAGTTCTCCTCAGCAATAGACAGGCTAACCATGTAGGCCTCAGTCTTTCCCTACTAATGTTCTGGCTTTAGGCTGTAGCTTCAGGAATGGATACAGGCTGGCAGCAGTGTCAACCACAAATGTGCCGTAGTAGACAGTAATTGTTCTATTCACCATAACCTGCTCAGATTGGACAGAATTCTGTAGATCCTGACAAGAAGCCAATGGCCATGGATGAAGTATCTGAGGCATCACTGTCCCAGAGACAAACGGATGAGGTCATGCCATTCTTTCTGTGTGTTTTCCTATTTATTTCTGAATGATGCACCAAACCAAGGATTGGATTGATACCTTCCTACACTGAAACAGTGATAACATCCCAATGGCTGACTTCTACCAAATCTGGACATAAGTACTACTCAGTGCTGAGCCCACAGCTCAGAGAAAATCACTATCCTGCTTACAATATATGGAAACACAAATATAAACAAAGCCTGTGTTGATTTTTTTGTTTGATTTGTGTTTCGTTTTGTTTGTTTTATTTGAGACAAGGTCTGTCTATGTAGTTCTTGCTATCCTGGAACTCACTCTGCAGACCAGGCTGACCTCAAACTCACAGAGACCTGCCTGCATCTGTCTCTGAGTACTGGGATCAAAGGCTTGCCCTACCATACCCAGCCTACAAAGCAATCTTTGAAAGACTGGAATAAATAACTAATTCTTCAATGCTCAAATGATAACCTCATAGCAATAAACAAAATCTCTCAGTAAACCCAGGCTTCACCAAGTTTAAAAAAATCAAGTACCAATATCTAAGCAGGCATGAATCAGTTTGAGGGACTTTAAATTAGCTGTTGTAAGGAAATCTCAATGATCATGTAGAAAACACAGAGAGACTTTTCAAAACTCTAAGAGTAAGATTTAAAGAAACGTAAACAACTTTAAAAAGTCAAATTCTGGTGCTGAAATAAACATTGAACACAATTTAAAGAAACAACAGAAGGCATAAGTAACAGGATTGGATCAAGTGGAAGAAAGGATTAGTGAGCTCACACAGGCTGTTTAAAATGCTACAGTTGGAAAAGAAAAAATAAATGGGAACAAAGAAAGATTTCCAGAATTTGAGGACAATGTTAAGAGCAAATATTCAGAATATCAAATGGGTAGAAACCTCATTCTAAGGAAACAACAGCGAAGTTCCCAGATATAAAGAATGTCCCCTAAGCACAGTACCCAGGATATCTATTCTTTAGACATGATGAAGTAATAGAGACAGGCTAGAAAAACAAAGACTGAAAGAACATGTATTCCACCTGCCCTCTGCTAAGCACAAAGGAATATTCTTCAAGCTGAAAGAAAGGCATTAATAGGAAGAAAACATGGGAAGATACAAAGAGCATAATAAGAGTAATTATACACATAAATTCATAATGCTTTGATAATGTAAGCTATGGTATATAAGCCATTTAGATCTTTATTATGGAGAATAAAAAGCCAAGCAATTAAAAGTAATAACTACATAAAACTTTAAGACATTGAACCAATATTGAAAATTAAAAATGCTAGGAGAAATAAAATGCAAATGGAATTTTCTTAAAATATTTTCTCATATTTCTTTGAGTCTGTGCATATCTTTACAACCAATTCATGTTATCATTTTAAAACAGCTTGTTACATAATAAAAGATGTTTTTTAAGCCTTATAGTAATCACAAGGCAAAAATACATAAGCAACCAAAATAATAATGTAAGCACCAGTGCTGTAGTAATTATTTTACCTGCAAAAGAAGATAGTGGAAGAGATTAGGGAATACAAAAGAACTTCAATAGAAAAGAAAACAAGCTTTAAAAATGCTATAGAAAGTCCTTTTCTAAAATAATTACCTTGAGTATAAATTGATTATATTCTCCATCTAAAAGACTTACAGCAACTGAAGGATATGAAATGGAAGACCCAATTACATATTGCTTATTAGAAACTTACCTTATGTCTAAGAACACAAATAGACTGGAAATGAAGATATACAATCTGATATTTATGCTAATGAAATGCAAAACAGGAATGGCTATATTTGAATTAGATTAAGGAGACTTTAAATCAAAAGCAGTAACAACAGATAAGAAGGTCACTGTATAGTTTTAAAGGTTAAGTTCAGTGGAAAATAATAATTTTAAATACATGGGAACTTACTATCAGATTAAGTTGTATATGAACATATAAATCAAATACTAATACCACATTAAGGAATAAAAGCATGGAAGTCTTTTGAAATAACGTATTTAGTATTGTTTAAAATTTATGTTTATAGCAATATTCTTAAAATGTTATAAGTTTTGGTTTAGGAAATGATAGGTTAGAAGTTCTCAGCCAGGCTTTGTGGTGTAGGCCTCTAACTCCAGCTACATATGAAGCTGTGATAGGAGAACTGGAATTTTATGGCTTATTTGACCTACAGAGTGAGGTCAAGGCCATCTTAGACAACCTTAGTTGTTTAGTATGAGGGCAGTAAGCCATGGCTCCACAGGGGTATAGGCACTTGCTATCAAAAGACACAAGCCCGACAACTGGGTTTAGAACCCATGTAAAGTGGAGAGAGAGAGAGAACCAACTCTGTAAAGTTGCCCTCTGACCTCCACATGTGACAACTGTAACTGGGCATCCATTGGTCAACCATTCCCAGTCTGCCCTGCCCTGTCTTCCCTTATCTTTGTTAATTGTTGTTTTCTTCTTGATTTCTATAAGACTAAATGTTTAGATTCCACGTGTGAGTGAGACCATTTGGTGTTTGTCTTTCCATTCCTGGCTTCTTTCACTTGATCTCCAGGTCCAGCCATGCTGTTGCAGACAGCAAAGTCCACTTCTTGGTTTGCTAAGTTGCATGCATTTGCCACATTTCTACTAACATAAAGTGTTGGGCAGTTGGGTTGCTTCTCCTTGGATACTGTGAATTGTACTGCAGGGAACACACAGGTGCAGATGTCTCTTCAACATACTGAGTTCATGTTCTCTGGATATACACTAGTGATGAGATTGCAGAATCAAATGCTTATTCCAGTGTCAACTTTTCAAGCAACTCCACACTTCTGAATTAATGTACATTTCCATACATTTGTGAAAGCATGATCTTGAGATTTCAGGTAAGAGGAAAGCCTTGGTAAATTATGATCTACGTATCTATTTCATCATTCTATGTTTTAATTGTATTAATATGTAGCAATAGCTAAAATATAGTTTCAGAACTACTAGTAGATATAATCATATCAAGAAAAAAGTATGTTTGCTGTATATTGTATCTATTTCCCTAAAAACTAAAATGTAAGTTTTGGCCACAAAATAATAATGATTCCAATATTGATATTTTCAACAGTTTTTCTCATTGAAATTTAGTCAATATATAATTTATCACTGTTTCTTTTAAAGCTCTTAGTATCTTAGTAAAATTTCACTCATTGTATTTAAACTGATTTTACTCAAACCAATTATAAAGTACAATTTTTGTCCTTTATAACTATTGACATCCCAATTTTAAAATACAGAGAAATGGAATAAATAAATACACTTGTAACTTATATCCCTATGAAATTTTATGATGTAATGAGTTATTGCTTTCAAATATGTTGCTTTTCCATTACTGTAGATTTTAGGATCAAAGCCCAGGCCCTGGTAACTCTAACAGGCTAGTGTCAGGCACTTTTCTTCAATATACCAATTAAATTGATAAGAATAGTGAAGACAAGAGAAGGTTCTTTATTCAGTGTTGCCATATCAGGCAAAAGAGCAAACAGAGTTCAGGGCACATCAGTGCTCTGACATGAGATTTAAATTAAAATTTCGATTTAAAGAGAGGACAAGAGTTATTCATAATCAGGTAGCCCTCATCAGGACATGGTTCTGCACAAAGCTACCCATCGTTGTCTCCAGTCTATCTTGCCAGGTGGTCTGACCAGTTTTCAGGGCCCTGTAAAGTTTCCAGAAGAGAAAGGCATTGTGGCTTCAGCCTTTCTGTTCCCCAAGTGTGAGATTCCTGAGGAAATTCTAATTCACTGGGGTTCATTGTCCCAAGAGTTTAATAGGCTAAGGGAGGGGAGCAAGTGTCTACCTTCAGAATGTCTTTTCTACTACCAGATCGATTAAATTTCTGTATATCATTTAAAATGTTTTATTACATTCTCACCAGAATTCAATAAATCTCCACTCTAGCATTTGTTCATAATATTTAATATTGGGAAAGGAACACTTTTTTGGGATTTTTAACTATAAATTTTGTCAGTAAGCCATTAAATCCTTCTTTTTGTATTTATATACTCAGAATGTTCATTTCCCCATTTATGCATTGAAAAAAATCAAAATTAATTTTCTTTGTTTGCAATGAGGAATTAAATAAATCAATAAAGCAACTAAAATGCGTTCCAGACATTGGTAGTAACACCAATGGATGGAGAGGGATAGACTATGGTGTTCGGGGAAGTGCAGGTACTTAATTTAGGGAGACTAGACTGAGCTGTGAGGTTAAGAACGAGGTATCTTTGTATGCAGATCAAAATGGGGAAATTGCTTTTGGCAGTTTATAGGACACTGCTGCTAATTTGAAACTGTCTAGAAGTAATAACAGATAATGTGGTGTTCAATGAGATGTTTTAGAAATAAGGACAGATCATAATGAGAATGTCCTAACACATTGATTACTGGTACAGACAAACATAGGAAGTAATAAACATAGAAGATAGTGAGGAGAAAGCATCTCACAGGACCCTCCTGTTCTCCAGGGGCATCTTATAAAAGATTTATAAATTAGGACAAGATTCAGAAAAGTAGTAGGATAAGCAATACATCTGGAAAAATTTCCTGATATAGATAGTAGATGATAGAGATAGATAGATAGATAGATAGATGATAGATTGATAGATAGATAGATAGATAGATAGATAGATAGATGTAGATAGATGATAGAAGATAGATAGATAGATAGATAGATAGATAGATAGATAGATAGGTAGATAGGTAGATAGGTAGGTAGATAGATATAGATGATAGAGATATAGATGATAGATAGATAGATAGATAGATAGATAGATAGATAGATAGATAGGACACACAGATAAAGGAAGTAAAAACCACAAGAGTACATGTATTATAATTAGTTAAGATATACAGAATAGCTTCTTCTTCTTCGGGAAAACACCAAATGGCGGACGACGCCGGTGCAGCGGGAGGGCCCGGAGGACCCGGGGGCCCAGGACTAGGAGGCCGCAGCAGGTTCCGCCGAGGATTCGGCAGCGGCCTTAGGGGCCGCGGTAGTGGTCGAGGCCGTGGCCGTGGTCGAGGCCGCGGGGCTCGTGGAGGTAAAGCTGAAGACAAGGAGTGGATCCCTGTCACCAAGCTGGGCCGCCTGGTTAAGGACATGAAGATCAAGTCCCTGGAGAAGATCTACCTGTTCTCCCTTCCCATTAAGGAATCCGAGATCATTGACTTTTTCCTGGGCGCATCCCTAAAGGATGAGGTTCTAAAGATCATGCCAGTGCAGAAGCAGACTCGGGCTGGCCAGCGGACCAGGTTCAAGGCTTTTGTCGCTATTGGGGACTACAATGGTCATGTTGGTCTTGGTGTTAAGTGTTCCAAGGAAGTAGCCACTGCCATCTGAGGGGCCATCATCCTGGCCAAGCTGTCCATTGTCCCTGTGCGGAGAGGCTACTGGGGGAACAAGATTGGCAAGCCCCACACTGTTCCGTGCAGTGACAGGCCGCTGTGGCTCTGTTTTGGTGCGTCTCATTCCTGCCCCCAGAGGCACTGGCATCGTCTCTGTTCCTGTGCCTAAGAAGTTACTGATGATGGCCGGTATCGAAGACTGCTATGCACTGCCACCCTGGGCAACTTTGCCAAGGCCACCTTTGATGCCATCTCCAAGACCTACAGCTACCTGACCCCCGACCTCTGGAAAGAGACTGTGTTCACCAAATCTCCTTATCAGGAATTCACTGACCATCTTGTGAAAACCCACACCAGAGTGTCTGTTCAGAGGACCCAGGCTCCAGCTGTGGCCACCACATAAGGGTTTTTATACAAGAAAAATAAAGTGAATTAAATCTGTTAAAAAAAAAGATATACAGAATAAACAGACATAATAGAAGTTCATTGTTTTTGCCAGAGCTTCTACTTTTAGGGGGACAAAATGCTATCTTTCTTGCTAAATACCCTACAATCACACTGAAGCTTTAAGGAAGCTGATAGGCCCCTAAACAATCCTTCTGGTTTGAAGACACAAGCTTTCGATCTAGCTGAATCAGTACGATAAGAGAAGCACCTTCTGCTTTAACTCTTGCTGAAAAGCAATTTGAAGTAAACTGATGTTAGCCAATCTGTGTTATCGTTTTTTTTTCCTTCTCCATATTGTTTTGCTATTCAAATTGCATCTGACAAAACTCACTGTTCTCTTGTCTAGTGGGAGGCTGCGATAATTGTGATGCACAAATAAAAGCCAATTAGATCTGCAATTAAATTTGAAGTTGTGTCTTTTGACATGTGTGAGTGACAACCCTGTTCCTCAGACTGATTTGCATCTTAAGCTTTTTCTCCAACTTCACAGTCAATCTTCCTATTCTTTTAATGTTAAGCTGGAGCTATTGCTCCTGAGGAATACTTAGTACTGCTCTGTCAAACGGAATGTGTTGTGTGATATTTTGTTTGTGTTCTGACAAATAAAGCTTGCCTGGAGATCAGAAGGCAAAGCTATCTACTAGTTAACCATAGAGGCCAGGCAGTGGTGGCACACACCTTTAATCCCAGTACTTGGGAGGAGGAAACAGGAAGATCAGGAGTTCAAGGCCATCCTGGGCTACTAGAGATTGAACCATTCTAAAAGAGAAATAGAGCCATCCAGTGGTGGCTCACACCTTTGATCCTAGCACTTGGGATCTCATGCCTTTGATCCCAGCACTTGGGAGGCTCAAGTCTTTAATACCAGCACAGTTGGGAGGTGGAGACAGGAATGTAAAATGAATGGTGGCAGGATCTCACTGCCTCCCCATTTAGTCTGAGGAGACAGGACCTTCCCCCATTGGGTCTGAGATTTCATAGAGGTAAGAAGTCTCATGGCTGGCTTCTCTGCTTCTCTGATCTTTCAGCTTTCACCCTAATACCTGACTCTGGGTTTTCATTGTTAAGATTAAATAGATTCATGGTCAAGGAATCCGGGCCCAAATGGCCACTTATTTGGTCAAATTAGGGAGAGGTGAGAAATTCTCACAGGTGAAATGGTGCAGAGATGCTGCAAGAGAGAGGTGCTTATCCTGGAGAAGAGGTATGCTACTCTGCAGAACAGCCAACCAATAATATTGTATCTGAGTGACCATCCTCTTTGTCTCCTCACTGGCACTAATTACTGAAGGAAAAGAGTATAGTTTGTTGTTCTTCTACTCTCTAAGTTCTTACCTTCTCTGTATTTATTTTGATAAATGAAACTATCACATTTACAGGGTCCACATGTAAATAACAGGCCAGTGATGAATAGTTCTCAAAATTATTCTTGGATATCTTCTAAATTTGTCTCATTTTCATTAACTTGTCATGTTTGAAAAACTGTTATTTCAGAGTGTTATGTGACAGACTTTTCCTGGGGAGATGAAAAACACACACACACACACACACACACACACACACACACACACTCACACACACACACACACCCCTACTGACCCCAAATAGAAATCTCACAATAGACCAAAGTACCAATACCACAAATATCCAGTTTGGTGAACCAAGGGATTTTATTGGAATTATTTACAGGAATATGGGTGGGGAGCAGAAATAACTCAAAGACTCAAAGCCCACCCTAACATGAGTGACAACTTCCAAAAGCTGGGGACCTGGATTGCAATGCACATCCTGCAGGCAGCTCAATAGGTTGGAGAGAGTCCTTTCCAGGTGGTTAAGTTGACCTGAGACTTTCTAGGCAGCTCAGCTGGTCTTTGCTTTTCAATTTAGTTCGGCTAATATCCACTTCTTCCAGATGTCTGGGATTTTCTGAGACTTTTCTGTGCAGCGTGCTTGAGAATGTTTTCACAATCTTTACTCTTTATATGTTCTTGAGAGGGAAGGTTCTAGTGAATCTGGCCAGGTTCAGACACTTCCTTAAGATAATGTCAAATGTTTACTTCCCATCTTAACTAGCTCCCTTGCGGCATTTCACCTCCCTTATAAAATTCCTGAAGTTTCACCTCCCTGTAAAAATCCTGTCTTGAGCTGTTTCCCTCCAAAACAGAAGGTTTTAATCTCAAATAAAACTGCTACACAACCCAGAGAAAATAGGCCTCTTTGTTTACACCGAAGTTTTAACAGGAACAATATACTTTCCTTCCAATGGGTGTCCTTTTTGAGAAGTAATGACTAAATAGGTTAATTACATTAAAAAATTTAAATCATCAGTTTTCTGCTGGACTCATTAATCATTCCAGAGTGCCTTACCCTAAGATAATTAGCACTGAAATAAGAGCAGAAATAGCAGGCACCAGTAGGATGTTGGCTAGATGTTAGAGTATTTAGCATGATAAGTATGAAAAAATGTTAAATACATGTGATAAATTAGTTGGCATATGTAAAGAATTGAAAGCCAGTAATCACTGGAGTAAAAATGGAGTGCATAAAATAACAAAGATTGAGCAAAAAATTAATGAGTAGGTAACATGGCATCGGGGTATTTTTTTAAAGGCTCATATAAAATGATAGCAAGAAAAACAGCCTAATAGAGTCCTGATGGAAATTCCAGCCAAGTAGGAATACTGCAAAGCTTTGAATGCATACCTAATTGAAAATGTGGCTTTAAAAAGACAATGTTGTTCCTAACAAAAGCACCTATAAATTGGAGATTAACTGAGGATAAGACTCCAGAGGATTCCACTACCACAAAGCTTGACTAATTGTGAGAACCTCGCTATGAATTGCATGATAGTAAAATAAAACGTAGCTTTTCAGTGTTGGATGGACTCTAAGGAAAGTTGAAGCATGTACAATTGAATTCAAATGTAATATACATATATAGAATTGACTATCCTCTCATTCCCACAAATCAACAGCACATCAATACAAAAGACTAAGAAAAATTACTTTCAGGAAAGTATAACTCACTTTATAGAATAAAATTTCATTATAATGGAGGCAATGCTTTGTAAAATTTGGAGGAAGATCATGGTTTATGTCATTTGTGTTGGGCATCACATTAAGAATGTGGGAAGGACCTAGTAAAGATTACAGAAATAGTATTAGAGGTATTCAGAAAGCAGACTAGAAATCTGTGTGTTTGGGGCTGTAGGAAAATGGATGCTGGAATATAGAGAAAGTGAGAGGGGCAATTTTGTTTATGGATGGAATATTGTCAGGGACTTGTACTGAGTCACTCCTTAGCACTTTCATGAATGGTTTCCTGCAGAGTGTGATGAATTTTCAAGTCAATCCAGGCTGCAGCAGAGTTAAGTTCTGAGGCACAGCATAAATCTCATGTGTGCTCCACAAACATGCATCTTTCATTTCTATCTTTTGACATCGCCTTTGTCATTCCTAAGTTACCAAGTCAAAGAACCAGAGTTGGAAGGACATCTAGAAACGTCAACTAAATCACTTGCCTGTGTCAACTTACCTAGCTTGAGTAGAAACATTTCCAGGAACAAAACATTTTACAACTCCTCCAGGGATATTGCTAAATCATTTCAGGGTTCATAAGGCTGAGCAGTTCTGCTTCCAGATGCCATTGTATTTGCTTGTACTGGTCTACTCCCTGCCCACCCTCTCTTACTCCATCCAGGTCCCCCACTTTTCTCCATCCTCATCTTGAGTTTTTGGAATCAGTATTCCTTTATTCAAGTAAACCTGTGCTGTGCCCCCTGCATGTCTACTGCAGTTTTTCCTAATGTCTCAGAGTTGCTTTTGTTTGTCGGTTTCTCTTCTCAGCATCTCTAGATCTTTTGCATTTTCTTCTGAATCCTCAATAAGTTTATTTGGGGCTGAAAGCAAATGAACCGAAATGTTATAAATCACGTTGGGAGGAAAATGAGGTATTGGAAAGTGTGAATATCTGAAGAGCTATTTTCACCAGTTGCAGGATTTAAAGGCATTCTTGTAGGCTTAGGAAAACCTCACTGGGGATGGCTGCCAACATCTCTCTTAGGTTTACTTACCCAGGCAAAATTGTTGGGGATCCTGGCTGGCCAACATCCTATTAGTATGCAGAAAGCTTTCTGCTGGAACATTTACGGAATCAATTAGAGTTCAGAATATTTTTTTAAGAGCATGGTTGAGGGACTCATTTAGTGAATTGAGTTTCAGGATGTTTTTATTCCTGTAGGAATTGCCTCTATATTAGCAGGTAGCACATTAAGGCCATAGAAGATTTTAGATTTAAGAATCATTAATTTGGGTCAATATTTTTCATCTAACAGAATAACACATTAATCTCAAGCATGTATAATATCCCAAATCCTAGTTTCATAGGGGCTACAAAATTTTCTATGGAAAAAGTTTGAGTCCTGATAAATCTAGAATCACTATTTAAATCAGTTTATAAATAAATTCAGTGGTTCTTTGTGTGCTAAGTTCTTGATTTATTCACAATGATGTTTTAAAGAGGCCTGCTGAATTTCGCCATCAAGGCAGGCCCTGATTTGCTTAGCATAGCAGATATTTTTACACTGACTGAAGAACACAAAGTCTCAGCTCCTTGTAGCTATCAGATCATATATTTTAAAAAGATTGTGCATATTCATTAGATTGGTAGATAAAAATAAAAAGAGTATTTTAATTTATACTACTACGTATTAATAGAACTTATGTAGCCCTACTTGGATTCATGGAAAGTCACTCTTTACAAGATGTGTTAATAAAATGTCAGTGTCTATTAGATAAGAATTTTGAAATGATGAAGATGATGAAAGTTTGAAGCACATGCCCAAACATACCCAACATAGGTTTAAGATACTATAAATCAGGGTCCTAGAAGAGAGTGCTTGCCAAACAGGCTTAAGGACCTGAGCGTAAATTCTTAGAATCTACATAAAAGCTGGGCACATGCCACTGTGTAATCCTAGTGCTTTGGTGGTGAAGTGAGCAATAAAGACAGGAGAACCGCCTGAAGCTTGTGGGCCAGTTAGCCTGGGATACATTTTGATGAACAACAAAAGACCCCATCACACAAGGTAGAGAGCAAAGACTGTTTCACAAAGTTATGTCCACTGACTTCAATATGTCATAAGTTCCTGCCTTCACCCATAACACACACACACATACACACACACACACACACACACACACACACACACACACACACCACATACCACACGCTAGACCCAAAAGTTTAAAAGCAGAACATGTGAATAAACCAGGAGGATTCTTTATACCTAATAAAAAAAAGCATCATTTATTACAGTGTTATAGTGTTATCCATATCAGATAAGATAATAAAAAATACTACCTTTTGTCTAAAAGTATGTGAGAATGAGAATGTAGATGTGTTTATCTGTGCATGCTCTATTCTGTAGGATGATGCCATGGTGACTACCAAATATGGATTGGAAGCCATGGTTAAATATGCTTAAAAGGATAGTGTTATTTAGACTTTCAACATATAAAATCTATGGAGACAAAGTCTAGAGCCTATTTTCTTTCCTTTTTTCCTTGTCTCGTTCCTTGAGATCCTATCTTCTAGTTCAGGATATGACAGACTTTTCCTTTAAAAGTTCATGTGAGCTCTCTGGACCACATGGTCTCCATTACAACCACTGTATTCTGCTGTTCAATGCAAAAGTAAAATGGATGGCATGGAGGGGGCATGACAATGTTTCAAAAACACTGATTTTCCAAAATAGTTGAAGTAAAGTAGTTTGTGGATCCCTATATGATGTTCATAACTTAAGCGTATTATGTGGCTTTGTCTTTTCTTTCTAAATTAAAAAAATTAAGTACTTCATACATGAGTACTATATTTATATTCTTTTCACCCTTCCTCTCCCCACTCCAACTTGTCTACTCTCTCAAAAAATTGATCTCTAATTTTTAAATTATTACTGTATAGCCATATGTGTATGTGTGTAATAATATATACTATTATATATATATACATATATATATATCTTACATGTGTATACATAAACACAGTCTTCTGAGTCCATTTGGTATTGCTCTTATATGTATGGTCTAAGGTTGACCAATTGAGATTGGATAATCTATGAGGGGCCCATCCCTTGAGAAAATTGATTCTCCCTCTTTCGGCAGCCACGATTATCTGTAGCTCTTCATTTGGAGGAGGACCTTGTTAGTTTCCTCTATCCATGTTAGCATGTCAACTAAATTTGTCATTCTTTAGGTCTTGTGTGGGCTCTCAGATTGATGAGAACACATGGATATAAATTACCTGTCATATATTGAAGACACTATCTCATAGCAGATGTCCTGGTCTGGCTCTTACAAGCTTTCATCCCCCTCTTCTACAATATTCCAAGTCTTAGGTGTAGGGGTTGTGTTTTAGATGGATCACTTGCCCTTGGGCAACTCATGGTTAGTTATTCTCTGCCTTTTGACCAATTGTAGGTTTCTGTAATTGTTTCTATCTGTCTGCTATAAAAGGAAGCTTATTCAATGGGGATGAGAGCTGCACTTACCTGTGGGTATAAAGTAAAGTGTCTAGAATGCAATTAGAGATTATACTGGCTTAGGAAATTGACAATAGTAAATTTTCTCTTAGGGTCTATGGCCTCACCAGACATATGTAGTTGCCTGGGATTACTGGATGAATCATGAGTTCCCTCTTTTGAAGCATGCCTTAAGTCCAGTTATCTGGCTGTTGGTTACCCCGAAGATATAAGTGCTACCATTCCATGCTTGGGAACATTTTATTGTACTGGTCATCACTGTGGTTCATATGCATTACAAGTGGATGTGACTATTGATGGCTTTATCCCTTGACAACTTGAATAACACCTTCAAATACTGTGAAAGCTAGTCCTCAGAGAGGAAACTTCCAGGTCAGTTGCAACTTGATTCTTCTTAGTCCTGTGCCCTAAGTGTGTGGTTTCTTCAGAAATATGGAATTACTTTCAAGTTCTAGGAGGTGAGTAAGGGTAATACCAATTACCTGTATAATTCTAAGAGTCTCTGACCAGAAGCCCCAGTGGAGTTTTCTATTCAGCAACTTTTAGGGAGATTTCCTGTGCCTGACAGTGGGGTTATTGTTTGATAATCTGCGGCTCTGGGATAAGCATTAGCACCAAGTGGTATAACTTTATATGTTGTGTGCTTATGTGTATATTTATATACATATATGTGTATATTTGTGTATATATATAAGTATATATAAAATGTGTATTTTTAAGTAAACATAAAAAATGATTCCATGTGGCTTTTCAAACATCCTTAGTGTAACATCATTTCAAATTCTACTTTAGTAACATTTTTTTCTTTTTAATTGGACATAAACTCTTTTCTCATACAATGTATCCTGATTATAGTTTCCCCTCCCTCTGGTCCTCCTAGTTCCTCCCCACCTCCTCCCTCTTGAGATCCATTCTCTTTCTGTATCTCATTAGAAAATAACAGGTTTCTAACAGATAACAACCGAACATGACAAAATAAAATACAATAAGATGAAGCAAAAACTATCTTATTGAAGTTGGACGCAGCAACCCAACAGGAGGAAAACAGTGCCAAGGGCAGGCACGAGAGTTGGAAACAGACTCATACTCACAGTCAGAAATCTCATAGAAAGACTAAGCTAATAGCTACAATATCTAGTCAGAACACCTGGTGGAGACCCGTGTAGTCTCTGTGATCGTTGCTTCAGTCTCTGTGAGCTCATATGTGCCTTGTTTAGTTGATTCAGAGGGTCTTGGTCTCCTGGTGTCCTCCGTCACCTCTGTCCCTCACACTCTTTCTGCCCTCTCTTCCCTCAGATTCCCTGAACTCTGAGGGCAGGGATTAGATGGAGACCTCCAATTTAGACTCTCTCTCTCTCTCTCTCTCTCTCTCTCTCCATAATGTCTGGCTGTGGATCTCTGCATCTGTTCCCATCTGCTGCTAGAGGAATCCTCTCTGATGATGACTGGATAAGGCTCCAGTCTATGAGTATAGAAGAATACCATTGGGATCATTTTATTGACTTTTTTTAGACTACTAGTGTTTGGTTTTACCCTAGACCTCCGGGCTATCTAGTCTCTAGTTCTTGGCCACCCAAGCAGTGGCAGGTGTGGATCGCTTCTCATGGAGTGGGCCTTAGGTCAAATCAGATATTGGTTGGTTTTTCCCACATATTCTTTAGCACCTTTGCCCTAGCATGTTATGCAGGCAGGACAGATTGTAGGTCAAAGGTTTTGAGGCTGGGTTGGTGTCCATGTTTAGGTGGCCTGCAGAGTACCTTTCAAAAAGAATTTTCCTGACTGTTTCCATTCAGGCCCAGTCCAGAACTAAGTGTCTTTTTAGTGTTAGATAGGACATCATTAGTAGAGGAGGGGTATTGGTGAAATTATTAAGGCCACTCCACGTAGTTAAAAGGGAGGTTTATTTTGTGGGGTAACTTACAAGTGAATGGATAGTTTACAGAATCTGGCAAAGGTGTGGTGCAGTCCGGCCATGTTCTCTGGAGAACTCTGTTCGGTCTACCTCCAGTGTCCAGGGTCCAGGAACTAAGAGAGCTGCGCATCCGGATCTTGGGTCTTCAGGGTCCTCTCTTGGCCCCGTCTTGCAGGCGTGACAGTTACCGAAGCCTCAATGGGGGTTGGAACTTCCAGATCAAGGCTGGAATGGCTACCCACTACAGATGGGTTTCTAATCCATGAGTGCAGGGTGACTCCCAGACCGCTTGTGGTGTGTGCCCCAAGGGGCAATCACAAAAGACTCAGGAGGCTCAAGCTCTGGAGTCTATCTCTATGACTCCAGGCCTTGGTTTCCTCAACTATAAGTAAATGTTCCACAAATTCTCAAGAAGCTCTGGGACTTTATGGTGCTAAATTTCTGCTCCCAGCAACGCTGCTTCTGTAGGCATTCTCAGACTGTTTCCCTTCTGAGCCACTTTCTTCAACAAACAGTAGCTGTTGAAAGCTGTGATGGGATCTCATTTCTTATTTCTACCTTAAGTACTTGGAACTGATGATGTTTTTTTTGCTACCTTCTTTTAAGCCCTTCTTCTTTAATTTTTATTTATTTTCCAGTATATCCTGACCTCAGTTTCTTCTCCCTCCACTCCTCCAAGCTCCCCTCCCACCTCTTCCCTCCCCCAGATCTACTCCTCCTCCATTTGCCTTCAGAAAAGAGCAGGCCTCCGGGGATATCCACCGAACACAGCATAAGAAGATACAGCAAGACTAGGCACAAACGATCATATAAAGGTTAGGCAAGGCAACCCACAAGGAGGAAAAGGCCATGGACACTCTCATAGCCCTCAGCAGCATCACAGGCCAAGGACATCAACATGGCCTCTGGTAGCTGCACAGACCATGGACAACATCATGGCCCTCAGTGGCAGCACTGGCCTTGGATATCAACACAACATCTGGGTGCAGCAGGACCATGGACCCAAACATGGCCCACAGCAGCAGGACAGATTGCCAGACATCCACATGGCCCTTGGACTTCATCATGGCCTGGGGCAGAGTACGGACCATGATACCAGCATAACCTCTGGGGGAAGCACACGGGCCATGGGAAACTTTTGAGGAGTCCCAATCTAGTTCTTTGTCTTGGACATTCTGTCACTGCTCAGACCCAGGGCAATCATGTGCCTGGGCAGCTTGTTCAGTGTCGAGCCCCACCCGACCTGTTGAACAGTCCTGAGTAAGGAAGTGAGGATTAAGAAAAAACAGATGGAATCAAGCCATAAGCTGGAGTCACTGTGGGCTCCCACCGTTTAGGGGCTTAGTATGCCCAAGCTCCAGGCTGCAGCACACCACCCTGTTCGCCCCACTCAGCAAGGACATGGTCCCCCACCACCACCACGGCCTTCTCTCACACTTGTCACAACTTTCGTGTCTGTAGTTCTGCTTCTCTCCACCCCTAATGCACCAATGGGTTCCTCCATCTTTCCCATCTCTCCATCACATCTTTGTTAGTTGTAGTGGCGTTGGAAGCTGCAGTTTGTCAAATGGTATGATTTCTTCCCCCAAACAGCTTTACATACAAATGTTCATTGTGATGAGTCGTTGGTCTGGTTCAAGGCTTCTGGTTTCTGATACATCATCACTACAGAAACATTACCAAGACTCCTCTTGGATATCCTGCTGTTGCCCATAGTCATGGTGATCCTGTGGCTCTGGTTCTTCAGGACTGCCACCTTCCGCAGCTCATAGATCAAGTGGATGTTGGGGTGGACAGACTCAAACCACTAGATCTGGGCCTGGATGGTAGCTGAGTTGCCTGCCAGCCTTCCTGCCCTCCCAGGGCCTATAAAGGTTCCTCTTATATCCAGTCTCTGAGTTCACATTAGACAAGAAGAAATGCATCAAGAATGATATTCAAATGCAGGTTCTCATTCTGAAACTCTTGCCTTGGAAAAAGAAATGAAACTGTTTGAATGAAATGAAAGCAAAGTGTGAGTTATCACTTAATATTCTTTAAAAAATAAATCATCAATTCAGTTCTTGGCAAATAGTTTTTAATAGCATTCCACGATTAAACCATCCTGTGAGCCCTGGCCTGAAAGAATCAGAGACCCAAGGATGTCAGCTTCTGTGCCAGTTCTGATAGGAGCAGATGCCAACTGCACAAATGTCTTGTGGAACTTGTCTCCATATGGTCTCCAGTAGGTTTTGTTCTTGCAATTTTTAGAGTCTGGAATACTTTAGGAAGTTAAGTGTCATTATCCCCCAAGCAAAACCAAAGCCTCACAAAGCCTTACAAAACTTACAAAAGAATCCTTTTGGATAAGGAAATGAATTTTTAAATAGATATTATAGAGTAAAGATTAAAGTTTGGCTTGCATAAATATGTATGTCTTAACTTCTTCCAACATAAAACTAATTAGAAATATTTATTAATGTTCTTATTTGACACTCCAGGAGTATGCATTCCTAAATATAAAATATATTTAAATTTGAATATCTAGATTTTAATTAATGATAGAACTGCATCTTGAGGAAAAAGAATATTGTTGTATTTATAAAGATTAGAACTGTAGAGGAAGAAGCATTAAAGTCACATATAAATGCTATGATGCAGAAGATCAGTGAAGACAAGTGGTTCTGTAGAAATAAAAAGATAGTCATAAAAATGTTGACAGACCAAAGTGGAAGAACTGAGTGTTTGTGTCAAGGGAGGTAAGTGAAAAGCAAGTAGAGAGTGATTTTAGCTTATGAAAATGTCCTGTACATAGTGATAGATGGGCATAGATAAGTAGTTCACTTAGAAGCAAATAAAGCTATTGACCAGTTAAGAATAAGTAACAAACAAGTATGAATCGTGTACTCTGTTCAGTTCATGTTCTGAGCTGTCAATGCTAGTGGTTAAGGGGTGGACAAGATACACATGAACCTTTGCTCACGTGGCTTGTACTAATAGTATGCAGCAAATAAAATACTAAGTGAAAAAGCAAGAGAAGCACGTATGTGGTAGCTGATGGGAATAATAACAATAGAGAAAAACAGATGCTACCATGATGATTGGAGATAGAATTCCCTTATAGGCAGGGTAGTTAAGGAAGTCATCTCAGGAACTGACTGAAGACCCAGAGGATGCCTAACCAGACAAGAAAGAGTGTGGGAGGAACAAGTAACAATGAAATAGCTTAATTGATTCCCAAAAGGCACAGAAGTTGAGTTCATGGAGCAAAGAAAGAATGGGGACAAGTATCTCAAGATGCAATAGACATGTTAGCAGAAAGCAGATCAGAAATTGATGATTTAGGACCTAAGATTCTGAATCTTGTTATAAGTACAATGAAAGAGAATGCTCTGGAAAATTTAAGCAAGAGTACAACCAAACTATGACATGCTTTAAAGGATTATTCTGGTTTTCCCGCTTGCAAAAATTGGGATCTAGCTTTTGTAGTTACCGTTGCTGTCCGACTACCACCTCTGACATACTTCATCCATGGGACACAGCTCTCTATGTCTCTGCCAACCCATCTAATCTTTGGAACAGCCCAGTGAAGTAGAGATTGGTATTGTTCCCTAGTTCTGAAATGAAAGTAGGAAGGCACTGAGAGGTCAGTTACTTGGGCTGGGTTTATTCAATTAATCACTGGCAAGGCTAATCTATGAACTGGAGCAATCTGTGTCCTTAATCACTGCACTGTCCTATGAGCAAAACCCAGGAAACAGCATGTGCTCATTATAATCTGTGAGGGCTGGTCTAGCACCTTAGATTTGAAAGTAACAGGTTATATGAATTGATTGATCACATGTTAAACTCAAAGAGCAAGAAAGGCAACCAAAAGGTTGAAGTTAAGAATTGTGTCTGGCCGGGCGGTGGTGGCGCACGCCTTTAATCCCAGCACTCGGGAGGCAGAGGCAGGCGGATCTCTGTGAGTTCGAGGCCAGCCTGGGCTACCAAGTGAGTTCCAGGAAAGGCGCAAAGCTACACAGAGAAACCCTGTCTCGAAAAACAAAAACAAAAACAAAAAAACAAAAAAAAAAAAAAAAAAAGAATTGTGTCTGAAGTAAATTTGTCTGAAATTGAGACCCTAGGAGATTTCCTACTTTCATATTAGCATGCCAATTGGTGTCATAGCTTCCTAAACAAGACCTGAACAAGGTGCTTGGATTTCAGAGGGAACGAGGAAACCCCAAACACTAAGACACAGAAGATTTATGTTGATGGCTACATCATATAATAATAATGTGGGAAGTGTAGCAATAGAATCCACTTGGTTAGAAAAAATGTGCTGAACAACATCAGTAATGGTGATACAGAATGGTAAGCCACTAGAATCAAGAAAGTTTATAAAGAATCTGTTGCACTAAATACTAAATAAGAAGTTGAAGGTCCTGCCCATGGAATTTCGAAAATAAAAACGAGGTCATGAGGCACAGCTAAAGGAAGAATTGGGGGCTAAAGTGAATTTACTTCCTAGCACCCAATGGCCGTGCAGAACACTACTGTCTGCAACTCCAACCCTAGGAAACCCGAGTTCTATCTTGGTCTCTGCAGGCAGCCAGCATACATAACTACACTCACACACAGAATTTTTAATTATTGTATAGAAGGAAAATGTGGGGGTTGGTTTGAAATGAGAATATATGCAGACAAATGCATTGAAAGCACATTCTTGGAGCAGGTGTCACCGTCTGTGAACTTCAGGAATGAATGTCAGAACCTTCATATAGCTTTTCCTCATCAGTCACTTCCAATATGCTTCTAAAAGTAGTACAGACTCAGACAGGGCTGAGCTAGCTTAGATCAGCCACCTTGTATTTAATACCCTCACCTTGCAGAGTAGGTAGTGCATGTACCTGCAATTGCATAGTTAAAACTCCATTGATTCTTTACAGTTTGTGAACAAATAAGTGTTTTCTATTAATTTTCAACTTAATAAAGATTTACTGAAGATTTTGCCATCTCAAAAAGATGCCCAAACCAACAAAAGCTACTGTTTTCTGTAGTTTTTGTTTTGTATTATTTATCTATTTATTCATTTGGGACAGGGTCTCACTGTGTAGCACTGGCTGGCCCAAACTCACTATGTAGACCAGTCTGCATAGAATTCACGGACATGTGAGTATCTCTACCTCTTGAGTATGAGCTCAAAGGTGTGGGCCACCACACCCTACTACTTTGGTAGCTTGACATGAATTCTGCAAGATTATTTGTAGTTGTTATTTGTGATATTCAGACACACACAATGCAACATAGTAAAACATCCAAATATAATAAATATAACACCTATCTTTTACTCTTCTTTATAAATCCCAAATAGTAAAGGTGACTATCACAAATATATCACTATGTCTCTACATTTCCCTTTAAAAGTCAAGCCAATAGAACCAAGCATATAGGAACTTTAAAGCTGGCATAGCTCTGGAGGGATGGCTCTGTCAGTAAGTTCTTGCCTTGAAAGCATGAGAACCTGAACTCCATCCCCGGGACCCATGAAATAAGTGCTTGACAGTGTGATATGCACTTGTAATCCTAGTACTAGGGAGCCAGAGACATAAGGATCTTTGGGATTTACTGGCCATCAACCCTAGCATGTTTTGTTAGGTGTAGGCCAGTGGGAGACCCTGTCTCAGGTGGATGACATTCCTGAGAATAAAAATCTGAGGTTGTTCTCTGGCCTCCATGTGTGTGTGTGTGTGTGTGTGTGTGTACATATATATGTATTCATGAATATATGAATACATGCAAATACATACAGAAAATGCATAAAATCTAACTCCCAAAGAATGGCATAGTTTTTAGGGTAACATTTTCTATCAAATATAAGATTATTTTCTGCTTGCATTGCATGAAATGAATGGAAAACAAGATGTATGAAAACTTCAAGTAGCATAGCTGGGTATAGCTTAGCTATGTTAAAAGGCTTGCTTTGCAAGATGAAACCCTGGGTTCCGTTTGTTTTAGTTTATTTAACACAGATCTAGTATTATTTTTTGTGTTCTACACAGCATTGGTAATTACACTCTGTCATTGCCCTGCAGGAGCTGGCTGCTGGCAACAAATATCATTCACATCCCATTTGTATTGGCACGCAGGACTAGACCACATAAAATTGGAACTTTGAAGACGGCTTATGGGGGAATGGACTTAATTGTTTAAATGAAGAAGGGAAAAGACAATGCCAGAGGCAGCTAAGTAGGGTGAGATAAAAATGAATGTGTTTCCACATAAGACAGCTCTGTGACACTTAAGGGTAGGAGGAAGCTGGGATTGGGGCTGAGGATTATATAAATGAGCCAATAATACACTAGGAAGCAGTGGCCAAACTCACACAATTCAGTCTTTGGTGGGGGACTCAGGAAAGAAGCCGAACACCTTGGCCGTCATCACAAGAGCAAGAATGCGTTATTGTTTGTTAGAGACGAGAGTCACTCTGGAAGAGGTTGAAGAAAGGTTCCAGAAAGAGTGCCATAAGGAAGGCAGCATGGCATAGCTGCCTAGAGGAGAAATGGTCAGTTCTTAAAAGATGAAAAGGAGCATGTGTGGTTGCTAACTCACAGCTTCAGAGAGCTGGATAGTGCTTGCTAATCATCCTCTAAATAAGACATTGAGGACAATTTTATTACTTGATGGACATCCTAATACCATTTGATTGCCAAATGTATTAGCCTGTGAAGTATTCTGTTGGTGTTGGGAAACTACTGAACTGGCATGTGTGTGCTGTAATAACAATAGGTAGTAGAACAAGGAGGTATAATTATAGGAGACATTTTTGAAGAGAGAAGTGGTAAGTACTGGCAACAGCCTCCATGCGCAGAGTGAAAGAGATGATTCAGAGTTTAGTCACTAACACATTCTGTTCTCTTTTGGCCATATGCATTTATGAGACTCTATAAATGCAGATGATTAACATTCATTTGAACACTAAGAGGCATATTGGTAAAACAGTTTTCTGTGTTGGCCTTTTGTTCTATAACTCCCAAACATTCCGGGGTTGGAAACACAGTCATTTGAGTTGATTGCATTCTGGGCTTATTTGTTTAACACAAACATCAGGTCATTTGTTCCTGTTACCTTTGGCTTCACACAGTGTCTAAATAACATATGTGGTTTTGTTGAAGCCCTTGGCCTCCCTCTCCTGTGTCAGCCAAAAGATCCTTGTGTCATGGTTATCTGTTGTGGTTTGTTTGCACCTCGCTGAGGAAGTTTGCATTTTTAGCAATGTATCATGTAGCATCTTTTATAGTTCTTGTTTCAGATGCACTCTTGCAAAGAGCCCTGGTGCTGTATTTTTGTTTTCTCAGAAAAGCCTTGAATATATACCCCTCTTAGTATGTAAAACAAGACCCTGATAACTACAGATTTGTGGAAATACTGTGTAGCAAAATTATTATCTTATATTTGTAGGTAAAACATTATTTTGCTACACAAAATTTCCATATTTTTGTGTAGCAAAATAATGTTTTACCTACAAATATAAGATAACAATTGTGGTGATATTTTATTTGTGCTGAAATGTGATATTTTATTTGTATGTTAATAAATAAAGTTTGCCTGGAGATCAGAGGTCATAGCAAGCCAGAAAACAGAAGTCAGGAAGTTAATCCAATCACATGGCAGGCAGAGTCTCTGTGTGTTCAAGGACACAGCCAAGCCTGGTTACCCATGCCTTTAATCCCAGTACCAACCATAGAGACCTAGAGGTCTGATAGACAGGCAGTGATGAGGAAGTGATGTGGCTGGGCTTAGAGCCAATGAGAAGGCAAAACAAGAAGGCAATAAAAGCACAGGTTAGAAAGAAAGAAGCTCTCTCTGGGGAAGCTACTCGGTGGTGGTAAGCTAAGGCTAGTCGTGGTTATTTTCTATTTCTCTGATCTCTTCAGCTACTACCCCTGTATTTGGCTCTGTGTTTCTTATTTAATAAGACTGTTTAGAAATTCATCTACAAACAATAATTTCGGTTCATTGGCTATAAAGCTTGGCTTGGGGAGATTGCCCTCACTTCTGACAAAGATGCATTTTAGATCCACTGATTCCAAAACCTTCTGCATTTACCATCACAGGCTGCAATATTTGCAAATCATATCTCCACAAACTTACAATATCCCTTGAACAGGCAGAAAGGAAATAGAAAAGTCCCATGACAACTGGTACCCAGAGGAAACTCCTGTCAAATGTAATAGGAAAAGGTAGATAGCAAAATGAAGACAGGTGCAAACAAAGCCACATGTACCTGGTATTTGTTGCACTAGATGTCCATTAATCAACATCTACAAACAAGGTGAGTAGCATTATAAGCTAGCTGTGGTTCTCATGCAGCAGCCTAGCTCTGGGGCGCTTTAATGAACCTTGGCATTTCTGCTTTTTGCTTAATTGAATTTTCTTCTAACTCGCTACATGTTTATGGAAAAAGTGATGATTACAGTAAAAACTCATTTTTGTAAAAATAACAACAACAAGCATAGTTTCCAGGAACTCTATCCATACCTACAAGGGGAGAGAGTGCTCAGATATTTGACATCTCTTAGAACCAGAATGATACTAAAATAGTTAGATATTAAATTTGATATGTATGTGACATAAGATACTCTTTCTGGTCTTTTTTTCTAGAATCCATAGACTCAGGGCACGTCACCAACTCAAGCTAAAAGGATAAACAATTTTCTTAACTATATCTATTTGGTTCATTTTTTTATTAAGTATTGTCTGTTGGGTCTTTGCCATGTTCTAACACATTGACAAGGCTCTTCTGCCTCCCTTGTCAACAAAAGTTCAAGTCAGCCAATCAGACAATAATGCTCTGTCATTCTCTCAACAATCTCACTGCCAACCAAGGGACTGTTTAGTTCATTTATTTTACTCACGTGTCACACATTTATGTGCTCTCTCTATGAAATCTCTGTGTTTGCCTTAGGTAGATTACCAGTGGCTCTTTTTATTTAGTTGAAAATAGAATGGATTCTTCTCTCATGCAATACATCCAACCACAGTTTCCCCCCTTCCTCCACTCCTCCCAGCTCCCCCACCCACCTCCCATCTCCCCCAGATCCACTCCTCCATTTCCCTTCAGAAAAGAACCAGCCTCCAAGAGATAACAACCAAACATAAAAATCACAAGGTACAATAAAACAATGCAAAAGTCCTCATATCAAGGTTGGACAAGGCAACCCACTAAGAGGAGAAGAGTCCCAAGCTCAGGCAAAAGAGTCAGACACACCTGCTTTCACTGTCACAAGTTCCATAGAAACACCAAGATAACAGTCATAATATATATATGCAGTGGACCTGGTACAGACCTTTGCAGGCCCTATGCTTGATTTGTCTGTTTTTGTGAGCCCTCCTTAGTTGATTCTGTGGGCCACATTCTCCTGGTGTCCTCCATCCCCTCTGACTCCTACAATCTTTCCTCCCCTTCTGCTGTGGTTCCCCAGTCTGCAAGGGGAGGGACCCAATGGCGACCTCCAATTTAGCCTCTCTTTACACATAATGTCTGTCTGTGGGTCTCTGAACCTGCTCGCATCTTCTGTCAGAGGAAGCTTCTCTGATGATGACTGGACAAAACATTGATCTATGAGTACAGTAGAATATCATTAGGAATCATTTCATTGATTTTTTTTTTGTCAGTCACGTTTGGTTCTACTCTAGGTCTCTGGGCTATCCAGTCTCTGGTTCCTGGTCACCCAGGCAGTATAAGGTATGGGCTCCCTCTCCTGGCATGGGCCTCAAGTTAAACCACACATTGGTTGATCACTCCCACAAGTTCTGCTCCACCATTGTCCCAGCACATCTTTCAGGCATGAAAAATTATAGGTCAAGGGTTTTGTGGCTGGGTTGGTGTCCAGGTTTCTGCAGGCTACCATTGGTGCTTAATGCTAGGTAAATGAGCTAGTGAAATATGAAACACTTCCTATAAAAGAAGAGAGAAATTAGGATGAGCACACAATAGTATATATATATATATATATATATATATATATATATATACATATATATATAATTTTGGAAAGGTAGGGGGGCTGCGGATGGCTCAGTGGGTAAAGTGCTTGCTGTTCAAGCATGAGGACCCGAGTTCAGAGCCCTAGCACCCATGTAATATCTGTGCGTGACTCTGTGTGTCTGTAAAGCCAGCATTTGGGGAGGCAGAGCCTGGAGGATTCCAGGGTTTCTGTGGCTACCCAGTCTAGTAAAATTGGTGAGCTTCTGGTTCAATGAGAGATACTCTTTTAAAGAAACAAAGTGGAGACAGAGCAAGACATATGTTAACTTTTGTCATCCACACATACATGTGCTGTCATTTCCATACACACACACACACACACACGCACACGCACACGCACACGCACACGCACACGCACACACACACACACACACACACACACGCAAGAAAATGAAGGAGCCAGGCTTCAGACAACGAGGATCATGTCAGATCATGCGTCTTCTATGCCATTAGGAATAACTACCTGCTGTCATCATTTTCTCTTTCTTAGTTCACCTGAAGCTACAAACTGAGACACTTTATAGAACATGAGTTCCCTGCACTAAGGTACCTGTTTCCCGTTTTTTTTCTGCCTGAGGTATTTTGCTGTCATCAAGGCTCATGGTGTCCTTTCCAGAAGCACAATTTGGGAGCCGTGTTAAGGTACAGAATTCAACAGGTAAGCTTGAGAGAAAATGAGTAAATGTCTCACACAGCAACTAAGGTATATTCCAGGCACAGGCAGTCTGCCGGAAGATGGAGCCTTAGTTGCTCATATTGATAATTTATTTTTAAGGCACCCTTTATAGACTTATGTTCATTTCTTGTCCAAATTTTCAGCTCCATTATTTGTCCTTCCTGGCCTCAACTTCACATATCCAACCAAAGTCCTTTCAACCTCAGATATTACAATGAACTGTGAACTTGGTTCTCTAAGCTACCAGGCATTGATTGTGAATTTTAAAACAGGGAAAAGATGTGATCTAATTTGCATTTCGGAAGGCTCTTGTTCTGAAGTGTGTTAGCAGCGCAGTACCAGAAGCAAGAATAGTAGAAGGCTGTTAACCATCTTCACAGCTACTATTGTGGGTAGGAAGACATCTGAAGGCATTGTTTCCCTCGACAACAGTGTTATGTCCTTAATGGAAAGTATGTAAGATATGAAAGTAATATCCTGATCACATTTGGCATAATCAAGTTAATTGACATATCAGCCATATTACATGGTTATTACATATTACATGGTTATTGTTTTGGCAGTGAGAATGCTCGAGGTGGACATTCAGCAGATTTCCGTGAGGTAATAGTGCATTACTAAATACAATCACTGTAGCATGCACTTCCAGAACTGAGTTATCAAGTGTAATTGACATTGACATTCTGACAGCATCTTTCATTTTCTTCTCATCAAAAAAGTGAGATCATGTCCAGGATCTGAGGGCTCATTACAGCTGTAGGCATCCATTCTCAGATATTACCTTCAGAGACTTAACCATTGGGCCGACTTTTTAACCAACCCACCCCCACTAAGCTTCACCACACTGGAGACCAAGCCATCAGTGTGTGAACCTGGGAGAAAAAAAAAACATTAAAAAATAAGAATAGGGACTGGAGAGATGGCTCAGAAGTTAAGAATTCTGGCTCTCTTTTAGCAGACCCGGGTTCAATTCCCGCATCCACGAGATAGTGCACAACACTCTGTAATTCCAGTTTCAGGGAATCTAACACCCTCTGCTGGTCTCCATGGGTGCCAATCACACAGGTGAAGCAAAGACATACATGCAGTTAGAACACGTATATACATAAAAGTATTCTTTTTTAAACAGCACTATTTCTTTGTCCTTTTTCCCAAAGCCATTCTAACATATGGAAGGAAATATCTCCTTGTGGTTTTGATTTGCATTTTCTGATTTTGAACACCTTTTCACATATTTGTTGACTACTTTCTACTTGAATGTCTTCTTCAGAAAATTGCCTGTCTGGTAGCACCGTTGCTTATATTTTAATTAGGTCATGTGTCTTTGAATATTGAGTTGAGTTCTTAATTTCTTTTTGAATATTTTCTTCAGATAAAAAGATTTGTGAATCGTTTTTCTCACTTGGTAGATTTTTTTGTTTTTTTGTTTGTTCATTTATTTATTTGTTTTACCTAGATTATTTCCTTCAGTGTGTCAAGGATTTTAAAACAGTACCATCACACTACTCCAGTTTGCTTTTGATTTCTTCTACTTTTGGTGTTCCACCAAATATAATTGTCCAGAGCATCATCATGAAGCTTTTCCACTTTTTATTTCTAGAAGTTCTACAGTTTCAAATCCTATATTCCAGTCTTTAATTTTGTATTCAATTTTCTAAATGGTGTAAAAATAGTCTTGCTGTTTTCTTCTGCACACAAATATCTAGTTTTCCCACAACTATTTATCAAAAAGACCATCCATTCTACCTATGTGTCTTGATCCTCAATTATTTTAAATATGTGGGTGTATGCGTATGTTCTCTTTTCTGTTCCATGGGCCACTGTGTTTTTATTCTTGCACCATACTGTTCTGATGAAAGTAATTCTGTGATATATTTTGAAATCAGGAAGTGTGATGACTTAAACCTGTTCTTTTGGGCTACATACAAGTTTTTTAGTATTGTTTTGTTTCTCTAAAACATGTTGCCTGCCTTTTGACAGTGATTTCATCCAATCTGTATATTGTATTACATACCATAGGAATTTTAATGATATTAATTCTTATTCAGGGACACGGTATATCTCCCCCTGCGTGTTCTTAATTTTCTTCAATGTTTATGATTGTCAATTGTGGGAGACCAGCTCTCTCTTACTCTCCCAGGGTACTCTTGAGCATGAAGAAATGAGGACTTTGTAGATAGAGGGATAGAGAGAGAGAGGGAGAGACAGATAGAAAACATAGGATAGCCTGGGGAGGGCCTGGATCTCAACCCATCAGCCCCTTCTGTCCCTACTAAAGGGCTTTTTAAAGGAATGCCATGGGATGAGGCAAAAGACCTCCCCCAGCACAGCAAGTGTAGACCATCCCAGATACCTGGTGACCTTGCACGTGGTCCAGCCATTCCCTAATGCAGCCCTGCTGTGTAAAGCAAGCTCAGATCTCACCAGAAAACCTTTGTGGGCTCAATCTACTTGTCAATGTACAAGTCTTGAACTTCACTACGAAAAGGACTCTTGGAATTATTTCCACCAATAAACTTTCATAACACTCTTTGTAAACTAACATAGATTGTGTTTTGGAGAATGTTCCAACGTGTCATACAGAAATACATAGGGAAAGTGTATTTTAATTCTCTTGGTAGGGAAGTTCCTTAAATGTTCTGTGCATGCTTTGGGTTAGCAGTGTGGCACTGTTTTGCTTTTCATTATGAATTTTAGGCCTGGACAATCTATCTACCATGGTGATGTGAGTTTGAAGCAGAGGTAGGAGTAGTGGTTTTATTTTCATGTAGATCTTCACTCTGCTTTCTATGTTTTGTGATATATATATATATATATATATATATATATATACATACATATGCATATTCTTGTCATTATAGATCCCTATTAAACTGACACCTTTATCATTATAAAAGGAGTCTTTTTTCGCTCATGACACTGTGCTGGCTTGTTTTATGTCAACTTGACACAAACTAGAGACACCCAAGATGGTGGTAGCCTCAGTTGAGAAAATGCCTCCAAAAGATAGGGAGGTAGGCAAGCCTGTAGCGATTTTTCTTAGTGATTGATTGAGGGAGTGCCAGCCAGTTGTAGGGGATACCAAGCCTAGGTTGGTGGTCCTAGGATCAAGAAGAAAGCAAACTGAAAAAGCCATGAGAAGTAAGTCAGTAAGTAACACTCCTCCATGACCTCTGCAACAGCTCCCACCTCTAAGTTTCTGCCCTGCTTGAGTTCCTGCCCTCACTGCTTAATGATGAAATGTTATATGGAAGTGTGAGTAAAATAAACCCTTTCCTCCACAAGTTGCTTTTGGTCATGGTGTTTCATCACAGCAATAGTAACCGTAACTAGGAGAGAAACTGGTATCAGGGTTGTGGAGTATTGCTGTGACAGATCTTTATTTTGGGGAGGATTCTGGAAAGACTTTTGATCTTTCTAATGAAAAAAAAAAACATTTAATGGTCAGAGCTTGATGAGCTGTTCTGTGGGAGCTTGGAAATAAGAATATTGAGAGAAGTTCAGACTATACAGGCCTGGTTTATGAAGTTTCAGAGGGAAGTTTGAGAGTCCCTTAATGACTCTTTCAGGACTGTTTACTAGTTTGAGTTAAGAATCTTTGGTTCTGGTTAACTGGAGCTGAAGAATCAGCTGTGATGAACATGATACCAGAACAACTAAAGTGAAATCCTTGCTTTGCTGGGACACTTGATACTGGTCATCTGGATCTAAGAAATCAGCAGTAATTAAGAAGAGACCAGCATCATTGTTGTGAAATCTTCTGGGAAGTGTTTCCTCGTTGTCCATACAGAAGCTGTGTTCCAGACGTGGCCAAGGTTGTACCTCATGTTGGCAGATAAACATGTTAGTGTGAGAGCCACCCAGGTGCTACTGGTTTTGAAGGCATAAAAGGGGTCATAGAAAACAGCTGAGGGTTGGCAATGTGAGAGGTCATTGGTGAAGGTGCAGCCTCAGCGGCCTTTGAAGGCCCAGGACTGAAGGGGTTATGCAAAGAAGTTGAGGCTTGGCACCATGAAGGGGGCATGGAGATCAGCTGAGGCTTGGAACTGTGTGACAGCTTTGGAGGTCCTGAAGAGAGCCCAGGAGAGGCTATTAATGAAAGTACAGCCCAGTTGCAGCAGAAGATCCCAGGATTTTGGAGATGCCAGTGCCATGAAACAGCAAGACCACCAAGAAAAACAGCAGCAGTGGAGTGGAGCCAGCCTAAGCCTAGAAGACAAGCTGTAGTTGTTGCAGAGGGGAGAGCTAGAGAAGTGACCCAGGCCCTTTGGAGGAGTCCGAAAGAACCTAAGTATATCCCAGACATTGGACTAATGTTCAAGAATATTGTTGATGTGCAAGAACATATTCCTATCATTTGTTACATTTTTTTAAAAATGAAATAATGTATTCCTTTCCTTCTCTGTTATTGCTTTTAAGGGATTGTTTGCTTATTTGTTTGATTATAGTTAGGAGGTGTGGTGGCTAGTCTTATGTCAACACAAGCTGGAGTTGTCTGAAAGGAGGGAAGTTCAATTGAGAAAACGCCTCCGTAACATCCAGCTGTAAGGCATTTTCTTAATTAGTGACTGATTGGGGGGCAGTCCCTTGTGGGTGGTATCATCCATGGGCAGTCATCCTGGGTTCTATAAGAAAGCAAACTGAGCAAACCATGGAGAACAAACCAGTAAGCAGCACCCCTCCATGGCCTCTGCATCAGCTCCTTCCAGGTTCCTGTGCTGTTGAGTTCCTCTCATGACTTTCTTCAGTGATGGACTACATTGTGGAAGTGTAAGCTCAATAAGCCCTTTCCTCCTCAACTTGCTTTTTAGTCATGGTGTTTCATTGCAGCAATAGAAACCCTAACTAAGATAAATTGGTACCATCATAGTGGCTTATTTCTGTGACAGACCTGACCATGTTTTGGGGAGGATTGTGGAAGAACTTTGGAACTTCAGGCTAGAAATGTCATTAAACATTGAAAGCTAAGTGAGGTGTTATGTAGGAGCGTGGAAGATGAGAATTTTGAGAGCAGTGCAGAAGATGGAAGCCTGGCTTGTGAAGTTTCAGAGGGAAGTTTAAAGACTCTATGGGGCCGTTTGTTATTTTCAGTTAAGATTCTGTCATTCCGGTCACCTGGAGCTGAAGAGTCAGCTGTAGTCAACAAGAGACTGGAAACAATGAAGTGAAACCTTTGTGTTACTGCACAGTGTTGTTCAGCTGGAACTAAGATATCAGTGATGAAGAAGAGACCAACATCATTGAGGTGAAATCTTCTGGAAAGTGTTTCCTGAGAGTCAGCACACAGAAGCTATATTCTGGAAATGACCAAGGTTGTACCTCGAGCTAGCAGTCAAACTTGGTAGTATGAGTCACCCATGTGGTACTGAAGGCACAAAGGGGTCTTGGAGAGCAGCTGAGGCTTGACACTGAGAGGCCAGAAGAGGCCACTGGTGAAGGCGCAGCCTCAGCAGCAGTTGAAGGCTCAGGACTGAAGGGATCAGGCAAAGCACTTGAGGCTTGGAACCATGAAGAGAGTCTATGAGATGTTATTGGTGAAAGTGCAAGCCAGATTCAATAGAAGACCCCAGCATTTTGGAGATGCCAGTACCATGGGATGAGCAGCAGCAGCAGTGGAGTGGAGCCAACTGGAGTCTAGAAAACAAGCTGTGTGTGCTGCAGAGGGCAGAGATAGAGAAGTGATTGAAACCCTTTGGATGAGTCCAGCATATCGTGAGTGAATCCCAGGTAATTGGGCATTGAGTTATTTATACAGTTGGAGTTAGGTTTTGCTTGGGTCAGATTGGGATAGTGACTGTCCCCTGGTTCTTCCCTCTTGAAGAAGGTATTTACAGGCGCCCACGGCTGAAAGAATTTGAACTTTTAAAAAAAAAGAGATTTTGGATGTTTTAAAAACTCGTAAAGACTGTGGAACTTTTAAAGTTATTTATGATTTTAATTTAAGATTTTGGGGATAAATGAGAAAGGAAGTGTTGTAGCTTACTAATCATGGGTTTGTGCATCAAGTTGACAAGGAGTCAGTTATGCTAGCTAGTCTATGTCAACTTGACACAAGCTGGAGTTATCTGAAAGGTGGGAACTTTAATTGAGTAAATGCCTCCATAAGCTGTAAGGCATTTCCTTAATTAGTAATTGATTGCCGGGCGGAGGGTGGGTGTTGTTGACCCATTGTGGGTGGTGCCATCCTGGAGCTGGTGGTCCTGGGTTCTATAAGAAAACAGGTTGAGCAACCCATGGGAAGCAAGTTAGTAAGCAGCACCCCTCTGTGGCCTTGGCATCAGCTCCTGCCTCCAGGTTCCTACTCTGAGTTCCTGTTCTGGCTTCCTTCAGTGATAAACTACAGTGTGGAAATGTAAGCTCAGTAAACCCTTTCCTCCCCAACTTGCTTTTTGGTCATGCTGTTTTGTCAAAGTATAGAAATTCCAACTAAAACAGAAGGGCTGGTTTCTTTTTCAAAATCTCTGCTCCTGCAGTAAGGTTTAGACTCTACATGGCATAATTGTCTTTCTTTCCCTTCCAAGTGTTGGACTCCATCAAGCACTTCAGATGAGCATGTCCCACTCACTTTACATTCCTGCAGTTTTGCTCCTCTGGGAAGAATTTATTTTTCTTTCATTACTGAAGACTAGCTTTTCTTGGAAGAGTATTCTTGGGTCTTTGTTTTTATTTGAATATCACATCTCATTTTCTCTTTGTCATGATTTTTCATCTGAGAAAGTTTCTATTAGTTTAGGTGGAATTCCCTACTTAATATTTTTTATGTTGCTTTCTTTTTAGATTTCTCTCTCTAAGTATTGACACTTTCTCAAAAAAAAATGACCATTTTGAGTGGTTTATGAGAAATCTAGCTATCAACCTCTGGATATTGCTATTTCTTATCACAGTGGTATTTTTTTTGCCTTATGCATAAAAGCACAACAAATTTTAAGAGCACATCTGAGGCTTTTAAGTGTATCAACAGCATGGGAATTTTCCAATTATTAAAAATATATACATATTCTATATACCTCTTACATTGTTTATCCCTTGGGAAATCCTAGACTATGAATATTTAGTTTATTGTATCCCTCCTTGGCTTGATTCACTGTTCTTCATTCATTTTTTTATTGCTTTTTGCTTGAATGTGTTATTTAAAAGCTCTCCTTTGAAATTCAGAAATTCTTTTAACTATTCTTTAGGCTCTCAGTTTCATTTTGTATTTTCATTAACCAAATTCTTCAGTTCCGAGATTTCTATTCAGTTCCTTTTTATATCAACATGTCAAATTTTTCATTCTTAGCATTATTTTCCATGACATTGTTGAGATATCTCTATGAACTATAATATCTTTTTGAATCTTCTTAAGATCATCATTTTGAAATCCTTTAAGGCATTTTATAGATTTTCTTTACTCTAGGTTTTCCTGGTAAGGAATTATTCTGTGCTTTAGAAAGGGTTAGGTTAGTTGCCTTTGCATAGTTGTTATGACTGTGTGTTCATATCTTCACATCTTGGGTCCTTTAGATGTCTTTTCTTTGTATGCAGTGGTTTTCATCATATAGAGCATTTTCCTATAGATATAGGCCACCAATCTTTAAGCTATATTGGCTTTTTTTTCATAGTAAAGGAACATAACTGTCTTATCTGTGGTTTCCTTAGCTGTAATCAACTCATCCAGTGACCAACAGTGCTTCAGAGATCTAGGCTTCAAGGCTTTGTGGAACATAGCACTCCTGGGGTGAGTGGTTGGCAAGCAGGATGAGTTGATAGAGGAGAAAGAAAGATTCAAGATGACCTTATAAAGAAAAGAATAAAGTACACATAATATACCAGCTCATCTTCCACTTGCTTCTCATGATGTCGGGAATGGATAAACAGATGGTCACTAGTAACCCCTGCTTTCATCATAGACACATGAATTATTTGTGGATCTGTATGTAAGTAGGTGGAACCACCAAGCTTTTTGTTTAATCTGAGGGTGACGATGTAACAGGTTGACTGGCTATTTGAGGATTTGTGGTTGATTGGTGGGTCCATTCTGCTGCTTCTCAGAGAACTAGCAGAACTAGTTCTAACTAACCCACAGAACTAGAGGCAAGCTGTCGACTGTTCTGCAAAACTGCAGACAGACCAGGTCTCACATAGCATTAGTCTTGGTCCAGGAGGTCACACCATTACCTTGGTTCTTTCTTGGGGTAATATAGCTATACAGAAATCCCAGTAAATTCCCAAACAGGGTCTGTGAGGACTTCAGGACTACAGGGCTTCATCAGCAGCAAATAACTGGTGATGGAGAATACTAGAGGTTCCTTGATTACTCATCCCATACTATCATTGTCCCTTTCTTTTTGTTTTCAGCTGATCCTGACTAGGGCTAGGTGCTGTGTTGTTCCTTCTTTATAAGACCATCTGAGTCTGTGTGCTTGGTGGCCTTTCTACCATGCCCCTACTGCCTCTGGCACTCTCCCTCAAACATTCCAGTGGAGTGGTGTGTGTGTGTGTGTGTGTGTGTGTGTGTGTGTGTGTGTGTGTGTGAAGGGAAGTGAAGGAGGTTTATTTTGTCAGCTATCTTACTAACATTACCTAATAAATCCAGTCTTAACTTTCATTTGCCATCCTTTACCATCATTCTGCTGCCCAGTCCTGACTCTCAGAATGACGATGATTTTTGTTTGGGAGCAAGCATCCTCCAATTGCAAGGGCAGTGGCTAGTAATGCAGCAGGTTTAACATGCTTGAAATCCTAACCAGAACAGAAAGGAGGGTTTGGCATCCTCTCCCCTGGAGTTTGCCACCTGGCTATTAGAACTCATTATGTTTGCAAATTATGCAAATGAGCTCTAGATTACCATCATTTTCTCTGTTCTCACTGGCAGATTCATGCTCAGGGGCTGTTTGTTTTCTTAGAGGCCCATAGCCTGCACTTTAAGTAAACTGATAGTATAACTTCCGGTCAGTTTGTGGTGGTAAGATTATGACCTACTGGCTTCAGTAGCACCACTTGTCACCTGCTTGAAAAGAGACCACAGCTGCTGTGGCGCCATGGTGACTGTCTCAGAATGGAGTCAATATTACACACCAAATCACTTTCTGGGGGTGATTTCTGATGGTGCAGAGCATCAAAGGTTAATTTGTTTTCTCAGCTGTATGTTCTGTCTTTGCAACAGGAACTCTATAAATAGCTGTGAATATGAAATGAGTATTGTTTAGATGTCATATTTAAAATATTTTCAAGTTAGGTAAAGTTTTTAACTCTTTTCATTTGCTGCTTAACCTATCCTTGCCTTTCTCAGGGTTTGAATATATTAAATTTATCATGAGTTTTCTTAGATTTTTTTTTTTCTGGAACAATTCTACAGTAAAGCCTGGGAAGCAATCTGTATTTTTGTATAGTTAGCTGCTTTTCACACTGTGAATGAATATGAACTTAGGAAAATAATTCTAAGAATAGCCTACATTTTATATTTACAAGACCGTAGGTGGCTTTGAGGGGGGAAGTTCATTTACTATGCCTTTTTACCACTTTACATAATTATCTTAGAACAAAATTTTTAGGACATTATTACCCCCCTTAGTTATGCTCATATTAGACTATGCCAACACTCTTCAGCCTTCTATAATTTGTGAGACAGTTTCTTTTTTTTTTTTTAACATTTGAGACAAGTTAAAGCAAGATAGTGGACTGTTTGTAGTATTCCTAGAGATTATTTGATTGACATTTGGTGATGAATTCTCTAGTCATGTTTGCACTTCAATCTGTCCCAGCGATTGCTTTTTAACCTATTAAAAACTCTGAGAAGCATTTCTTAGCTTGTGGCCTCTCTCTTGGTCTCTAATGTCTGCAGCATAGTATCTTCAGATCTCTTTCTGCCCTTGTTGAACTGTCCTCAACATAGACAAACATTTCTTTATTTTAAGGATACTTGTGATTGCATTTATTATCTATACCAACAGTCCAGGCTTATCTCTTCATATCAATACCCTTAAATTATCCTTGTCTGTAAAGTCTGTTGCTGAGTAAACTAGAAACCTGATTCTAGAGATTAGGACCTGAGCATCTTCAACAGCCACCCTCTTTCTCAAGATATTCTTTAAACCACAGTTCCACTTAACTATAGATTTTCATTAACTACCCAATCTTTATAGCCAGAGTTGTATTTCTTTTTACTACTGAGCTACACTTTATAGGAATTAAAATATAAATTATTACAGAGAATAACATTTTTGCTGTTCGTCTTTACAAATTATAGCATAAACACTAACAAGTTCCATATGACGTAATAAATTCAGAATCCCAGTTACAGTATCAACATGACTTAAGTCTTTTTTCATCTAAGTACTAGACCTATAAAATTGGAAGCATACCTGGATTATTTTAGCTCATTTGTTCTAATAAAGGCTAGGCGAGCCTAACAGGACTATTGCAGTTATTACTTATGCAAATAGTGTGTAAAATAATTTTTAAAATAATATATTAGACAAAGGCAGTCTAAAATATTTATTGCAAATATATAATTAAAATAATTTTCCACTCTGACATTTTATCTCCTGTACATATAGGCCTTCTGAAGAAAATGATTCAGAGAAGAAATAGCCTTCAAACACTGGTGAGTCACCCAATAGGTCTGTCTACAAAATCTACCTCTTAGACAGTAACAGCAAAGGTAAGGTGGAAAACATTCTTTCCAGTTTGATTTTCTAGATTTTGGTGTCCTCAGATAACAGTGCCTTTTTGCTTGTTTTGTTTTGTGGTGTTTTTTTTGTTTTTGTTTTTGTATTTTTTTTTACTGTTTATAAATTCAAATTTATAGAAATATTTGGAATGTTATGCAGTGTGGTAGGTCTAAATGGTTGCCTTTCAGTCTGTACATTATCACTGGGCTCTAAGGCAACATTCTTATGAATTCTTCTTTTCCTAACATCTGAACCTCTTAGACTCTGGATAGCAAACATGTAGTCCCAGACTGTACACAAAAATAGACACCCAAAGGCACTGTTCTACCATATTGCTTACTAGGATGCTGTAGTATAAGGACTGTCATATATGATGATTGGTGAGATGCAGTGAGCAAAGACTGCATTTTTTTCAAAAGGGAAAAAAGAATAAGAATAATTAGGTGTGAGTCATACTTTCTGCTGGGGAGATAAGAAAATAGATTCATTAAATCTATGATTATATATATTTGCTTTGTAAAATGTAATTTAAAAAATCACTACTAGATGTAAAATCTGTGAAAGCAAAGGCCTTTGCTCAGAAGTTCACTGATTATTATAGACCAGTTGGCTCAGTATCTACACCATATTTATCAGTAAACAATAAATATTTGTAATAAGTGGAATGGACACAGGGATTCTTTGTCATCTGAGCAGTTCTTGGTTGCACAGAAAGAAGATGGAGAGGTTGATGGTTTTGCTTTAAGAAATAAAAATGCCTCTGAAGTCTCTGAGTGTAAAGAATCAGGACATAAGCCGGGCGGTGGTGGCGCACGCCTTTAATCCCAGCACTCGGGAGGCAGAGGCAGGCGGATCTCTGTGAGTTCGAGGCTAGCCTGGTCTACAAAGCGAGTTCCAGGAAAGGCACAAAGCTACACAGAGAAACCCTGTCACGAAAAACCAAAAAAAAAAAAAAAAAAAAAAAAAAAAGAATCAGGACATAGCACTTGATTATGATTCTCCTAAATAGTCTCCTATTAGAACATAACTGTTCTATTGACTATATCCTTGGGGGTATTTGTTCTAAACTCAGTTTTTAAATTTCTGAGGTGCACACTCATATTACGCTATTTTATGATATAATTTAAGACATTCCATAAAATGGCAATTATAAATATGTACAGAAACATAGATTGCAGCAGAATGCACTTACCAGGCCACCCTGCTCATTCAGAATTGTAGAATGTGTATGAAAATGTTAAAACTGTAACCCTGTATTGGATATTGGCTTAATTTTCTCAAGGGAAAGGGATTATACCAAATAAGTGATTTCTCCAAAGTGGAACTCTTGAGGTAGATCAGAGGAAATAAAAGTCCCAAGAACAATAGTGATCATGTAGCATAAAGCAGAATGAAGTGAAACCACACACCTGTGACAGAACACAGAGCACGGTGATGGGTCACGGTGCTGTTTGGTTCAAGACTCAGTTTGCCTCGTAAAGGGGACGTTTCAGCAGAGACGCTTTCTATTTCTGTGTGCAATTTAAATCTTCTCATGAAGTTCTATTTATTTCAAAAGTGCTGCAGATTGGAATTTATCCTTTTCTATAAAAACACACACATCCACCCCTAGACATGTCATATTCAAACTGTTGAAAGATCCAAAATACAGAGAATATCTGGAAAGCAAGCAGAGAAAAAGATAAGTGGGACTCGGAGAAAAGAGTTTAAGAGCAGTCTGCTAATCAGAAACCAGACCAGTCAGAAGAAAATGAAGCACAACCTTGAAGGGCTTAAACAATTAAATCCAGCAAGAGGACCATTCAAAAACAAAATGAAAACTCCACTTTAAAATGTAGCCAGTAAGTGACTAGATAAATATCTTGCCTACTTTTCTGGTCTCAGCATGTGGGGGTGTCTTCCAGTACAGCATATGAGCATCAAGTTGCCCCGCCATCTTAACTAAAATTTTATTTCTGAAGGGAACTCACTTTATTAGAATACCAATGTTCATTTCTCTATTTTTTCATTCACAACATATAAAATATTACTAGATACCCTGGCATCAAGATGGAACTTAATGCCGGGTTCTTTTCATGCAAATAAGAATTTCATTGATGTTTACTTTACGGGCAATGTAGTTAATGATGTCTGTGCTTTCTTTCTCTTCATTCTGCTATTTGAAAGCAGAGGAAGATACTTTAAGAACTAGCCCAGTATTCCTGAGCAATTCTATGCAACTTTACTTCTCCCATGCATATTAGCTAAAAGGATTTCTGCACTGAGACAATGTTTTGGATGATTATTATGTTAGGTATCATAGGTATTGGGCTCTGGCCCAAAACACCCTTTACTCCTTACTTCTAGTCTCTGTTCAGATTTATGGTACCTTTAAATTCTAAACATCCAGGATCCTGCTACTGTCTGATATTTTTAATAGATTAAGGAACTCAAGAGAATGCATTTCTTGGTGTTCAAAATAAAGGTTTTGAGCTACTTCCTAAAGCAATATGCTCACAGAAAAAGGACAGCTGTGGGCTGATAACACAGAGATTTCTTTACGCTGAGGTCTAAAATCTTGTGTATTAACTGAATTGGGAATATAATAGTCATTTATAATTTCTAGTTAATGGAAGAATGTTTGGGGAAGTGATCTACTTGTGATGTAAGCTTTCAAAATTGAGACTTGGTTTTACTATAGTTATTCTTCTTAAAGTATTGCATATGATATAGAATCACTGTGTACTAACCCATGATGCTTCAAGCTGCTAAATATGGAGAGATTTTGCACACACAACAAGGATGAAAGTGAATTCACATGGCCACAAATTCTGTGGAGACATATTCTCCTAAATTCCCACTGGCAACCCACAAAAAAAAAAAAACCTATCAAAACTTAAATTTTCATTCCAGTTTTATAAGTAAGTTAGAGGAAATATCTAAAGAAAAGTAATTAAGTTGTACATGTAATACATTTTTTGCCAGAGTCTCATAGCACAGACCAGCACTAATAGCCCCAATGTTCTAAGTGCTTCTTACAACATAAAAAAACACATTTTATTACATTATTGATTCATTTTGTGCACATATACGATCATGTGTGTGTGTGTGTGTGTGTTATTACGCATACACGCACATATGTAGTAGAATATTATTTTAAGGTATGCTACTTTTGTTTATGTTGCATTTGTTTAACTCTGTGAAGGTGTGTTACTGTGCCTGTGTAAAACACCTGATGGTCTAATAAAGAACTGGCCAATAGCAAGGCAGGAGAAAGGATAGACGGGGCTGGCAGCCAGAGAGTTTATATAGAAGGAGAAAACCAGGAGGAGAAATCTAAGATTGAGCAGCCAGAGGAAGACAACTCCAGGGGCCAACCTCACAACTACACAGAGTAAGCAAGCCACAGAGTAAGAATAAGATTTACATAAGTTTGCCGGGTGGTGGTGGCTCATGTCTTTAGTCCCAGCACTCGGGAAGCAGAGCCTGGCGGATCTCTGTGAGTTCGAGGCCAGCCTGGTCTACAGAGCAAGATCCAGGACAGGCACCAAAACTACACAGAGAAACCCTGTCTCAAAAAACCAAAAAGAAAAAAAAATTACATAAGTTAGTGAATGGGAAAAGCCCAGAGGCAAAATATAGATGGATTAATTTAAGGAAAGCTGGCTAGAAACAAGCTAAGGCCAGGCATTCATAATTAAGTATAAGCCTCCATGTGTGATTTATTTGGGAGCTGGGTGGTGCCCCCCCAAAAATAGCCAGAACCTTTAATGCACATGTTTATATGTGTGTACTTGTATGTCACAGCCCAAGTGCAGATGTCAGAACAAATTAAAGGAGTCAGTTCTCTATTTCTACCATGTGGGTCTCAGGAATCGAACACAGGTCATCAGGTTTGGGGCAAATGTTCTTACCTGCTGAGTCATCTCTCCAGTACTGTGCTGTTTAATTTTTTCCCCTTTAACATCCTTGGAGGATATTTAATACTAGAGCGAATGTGTATGCCAATAGCTGTTGCCTAGAAAGTGTAAGGTAAAGAATTTTTTTCTAAAGATGGAAATATGGAGATTTATAATGAATTCTATGCTTGGAAGGATAGTTTCAGTGGATAACATCGTTTCAATAACAATTTTTTGTTCTGATTTTCATAGAGAGGTCTGTTATATGGCAGGAGAAACTCAGATTCAGGGAATGGAAATAATTTTACATAATCGTTATTATGCTTGATCTTTGTAGATAATAATTACAAGGGGAAATGATGGGAGGTGAGACTCCTGAATACAATTTTTGCTGGTGATAAAAGTAACAATTTCACTATGTCCTCATATCTTCTTAATGTTATCCAAGCTTAATTACCATAAAATCCAGACTTTTGGGGTTCCTGTTAAGAGATGCACAGAAGATAAGGTTGTTCTCACTGAAAGGGATGGGAAGACATACCCAAGACAAGATGTCTGGTCCTAGTGTTGACTAAAATGGGAGATCTGTCAGAAAGAGAAGGTGAATGTGGATGAGTTTCAGTTTCTCTGTAAGAAGTTTATATTACATCTGCTGGAGGAATGGAAATTTCACTACATTATCCAAAGGGAGAATAATAATTATTACATATATCATGATTATAAAAGTCACTGACTTTAACTCTAGGAGTCAACATGTTAGGAGAGAAACATTTTGCTTTAACTATGTACTGGTTATTAACCATGTGTGTTTAAGAAGGCTGCTATGTTTGAGGATTTTGCCCACCAAATTATCAGAAGCTGTGACAAAATGGAATAGAAAAACCAAAGCAACCTGAGATGTAAGCAGGTGACACTTCCAGTAGACCCTGTGTAGAGAACAAGAAGTAATAGATGGTCGACATTTCAGTACAGTTAAAAATTTGAGAGTTGCCACCAGCACAGCTTAATCTTGCAGAGCAAATAGTCTGTGTTTCAAATAATTACACAAGGTGAACACATCTCAGTGAGGCCGTTTCTGACCTATTTATTCTGTCCCACAGGGCAATTGTTTGGGCTAATACCATGCTTAATAAATTAGTATAGATTTGAAATAGGCTTTGATATTTTCGAATGGAAGTCCTTTAGTTTACGCAGAGTTCACTGCATGGATTCTTGTTAATGTACATTTCTATAGAAATATTACTGTATTTCATAAATAAACCTTTTAGGATCTTCATAGGTTTGAATCTTTAACCCTATCAGTTTGAGACAACTACTGTTCCTGCATTATTGTTTTCTACAAGATTGCTTTCAGAGAAGTACTTTTACATACTTTCTGACATTGTGTTTGTGTATCATATTTTTATCCTCTGCAAATAGAATAAGGGGTGTGTGTGTGTGTGTGTGTGTGTGTGTGTGTGTATAAAATTCATGTTTGAAATTGTTATTTGTCTATTTATCTTCCTAGCAACTATAAAACCGTAACAACTTTAGTATTTCTGTTTGGTGTTTTGTTTATTTTGTCCTTTTTTTTTCTTGGTTTGACTCAGAGTCTTGCCATATATAAATTTGTATGTGTGTGTATATATATATATGTGTGTGTGTATATATATATATAATTTCTGGCTGCTCATGAAGTAGCTCTGTAGACCAGGCTGGCCTTGTGCTTACTGTGGTCCTTCTGCCTCTGCCTATAGGTACTGGGGTTAGAGGTATATACCACCCACCCAGTTACTTTGTGTTTTCTATGTCAAACAGATACATTACATCTCCAAGTAATAGCTATATTCATTTTTTCTCAACATGTGCCCTCTTGCACTGTTTAAGACCTCCATAACTGTTAAATGGAAGTTTCTTTTATTTCTAACTTTAAATTCTTATCATTAAATATACCCTGAATTTTATCAAGTGCACTTAAAGAACTGATATTATTTTTTCATTTGTTTTCTGTTATAAAGCTAAATTTCATTAACTTTCAAATGCTAAGTAACTTTCATGGTAATAAAACACAGCCTGCTTTGGGGTATACTATTCATGTTTTATGTTTTTATGGCTTTGTTATGATATCTTCCTTTAATTTTGTGTACCTGTGAGAAAATTAATTTTTCACACAAATTTTTCTTCCAATTTTCCTCTTACATCATTTTTAGGTTTTGGTGTGAAGATATTCTCAGCATATGTTAACATAACCATTTAGAAATATAGTCTTCAATCCCAAGCACTTGCAGATTTTAAAAATATTTAGTTTTAAGTCTATTATTATGTTCAGAAAACACATCCTCAATATATTAATTTTTGAACTATTTTGAAATTTCAATACAATATAGATTATATATGACATGTTTTATAAGAATGTTAATTGCTGCAGGCCGCAGGAATATATCATAAGAACTCAGCTGGTTATGGCAAAGTCACTACCTGGAGGAATCAGGGAATTCCTCCAGAGGAAGCCAAATCCCAAGGAGTTTTTGGTATTACTTCGCTTGTTATATATCAGCTGTTCTGTTATGAAAATCATGTGTGCCTTCATAGTTTTCCCAATTGACTTTTCCCTAAGAAGGGCTAACAGTGTGGACTGATCACTCTCTGGACATACACATTCCAGGTATTTGGAGAA
>CABHPP010143497.1:7769-26382 GCA_902168425.1 Peromyscus attwateri
TGATCTCACTCCTCCCTTCTTGATCTCACTCCTCCCTTCTTGATCCCAGCATCCTCAGTTTGATTGTCCCGCCTAACTCTATCCTGCCCTGCTATAGGCCCATCAGCTTCTTTATCAACGGATGAGAGTAATACATATACACAGTGTACAGAAAGATTGTTCCACAGCACTCTGGCCCTTTTAAAAGTTTTTTTTTCCATTCTAAATACATACAAGCCAGATTCATAAGCTGGTCATAGAGCTGCTGAAGACATCTATGCTCAATGGCCAGGTACCTTCAAAACAAACTAACCAACTTTTAAAAAAAAAAATTCACTGCACACTCACCCATTGGCTACCAAGGAAATCCTCAGTTACCTGGTATACTTCAGGTGATGGAGTTATGGTTACTGCAGAGGCACAATTCTGAAGCCACTTGTCAATCAGTTTTGCACAGGCACCAACCAATCGGACGGGACGCCACTACAGGCATCAACCAATTAGAAAGGGTGTTGCCACAGGCATCAATTAACCAGAAGGGGTGCCCTATCTGTTGGAAAGTCTGATGGCTTGTTTTGAGATAGAGTCTTTTGATGTAGCCCAGGCTGGCCTTGAACTCAGTGTCAAACTTGTCTTAGAGGCAAGCCTTGTTTCAAACTTGTGATCTTCCTCTCTCAGCCTCCTAAGCACTAAGATCAAGGTGTTCACCATGCCCAGGAAGATGCACTGTTTATCTGCCTGAGATTTACAGAGAAAGAAATCTTTCAACCCCTTAATGCCAATGCACATTTTCCCAGCTATGCTCTTAGAGAGGTTAATTACTCTGTTGGAAACGGGTACTTTGTCAGGCTAGTAAGTCAGTCGCTCTTCTGAAAAGGTGCTGGCTTTAAGGTGTCTTTCTCTGGAAGCTGTTTCACGGAGATGGCGAGACACTCTGGAAGACCCCCTATGTGCTGGGGGTGTCTTTCTGTACGCTGCGAATATGTGTTGTTCCCATTGGCTAATAAATAAAGCTGCTTTGGCCATAGTAAGGCAACTTAGAGGCAGGTGGGAAATCCAAGGAGAGGGACAGGAAAGAGAAAGGCGGAGTCTGGGGAGACTTGAGCCCATTGCCGAAGGAGCAATAAGATGTCAGCAGATGAGTAACATGTAGATTTATAGAAATGGGTTGATTTAAGATGAAAGAGATGGCTGGCAAGCAGCTGAAGCCATAGGCCATACAATTTGTAAATAATATAAGCCTCTGTGTGTTTACTTGGGTCCGAGCGGCCACAGGACCTCGGGTGAGAGAGATTTGTCTGGACTGCAGCTGGGTGGGCGGGCCCAGAGAAACCTTCTGACTACACCTATGTGATAAAAAGGAACCAAGACTTCCTGATGTCTGTCATCTGTAGAAAAGCCCATCCTTGGGAAGGAAGAAGAGGCAGAGCTTAGATGACTGAGCAAGAGCAAACAATTCTCTCTCTTCAATTCTTTCTTTTTGTTGGGACCTCAAGCTGCACAGGGTGCTTTGCACAGTAGAGGCCCAATAGATGCAGCAGCATGCAGAGAAAACCTAATCTAAGAAGAACTCCTCACAGGGACTCTCCATGACTGTGATTCCCTTGTAGAAACGAGTTCATCTCTGTCCCTGATGCTCATTTTCCACATTGTTTCCCTGTGCTGTTAGTAAGGCTTGTGTTGATGGTCTAGTGTTCTTCTGGAGAGCAAGAAAAGGACCGATAGTTCACACCTGGGCCAGAATGTTATAGGGAAAACTTTCTAGGCCATCTAGGTTGGCTGTGAGGTCCAGTGACTTTTCCTCTCTACCACAGAAGTGTTGCCTACCTTAGGCTATAAGAAGTCACGATTTGTGTTTTTCACAGAAACAGAGAGTGTATTGATGGGGTTCAGAGATTGCTGCAGATAATGATGACAGGGACCATATCAACCTAGAAAAGTTGTTCTCAACCTCAGAACTAGACTACCTTTGTATAATGAATAAGGATCCTTTAGTACTCTGAAATGACATTTATAGTAATATGAACTGCTGCTACACAAAATGAAGATACAGCTACAGAGAGCCCAGTCTATAAGAGAAAGACTAACAGAAAGATAGGTTGTAAGAACACCCAGTTCTATACATAAGTATGCGGTAGTTACACTCAGCTGTAGTGTCAAAATAAATGCAATAGCTACTCATACCAGTTGGCTATGGAGATTCAAATATGGATGCCACTAGCATGGAAGTACCATCTAGAAATAATGAATAATGTAAATTATGTTCTAAATTACATGGATGTTACTTTCCTGGGCAAGTCAATGTTTACAGAAACGATATAGTTTGGATATATATATATATATATATATATATATATATCAGAACATCTTCTGGTTAGTAGTAATAAGGTTTGCTTCTTATATAAATTTCCATTGGAAAATTCAAAGTTTATTTTTTGTAGGACATGGACTTTAGACATCTAGTCTACTGGCTGTTGTCCTGGGTGTTAACTGCTGATACTGCCCCTAACCAAGCTGATCAGGGAAAGATATCCTCAGATTATCACATGCTCTCACTAAGAATCATTTTATATCATAGAGTTTTAAGTTTTTCTCATATGTGAAGATCCAGAGCCCTGCCACACATAGCATTCTATTTAACCCCCCAAACATGTAACAGAACATTATTATTGTCATTTTATTAACTCAGAAGCTGTTGTGAGAAACCAAAGTTACCACAGGTATGATAGGTTGAACATAACTGGCCCTCATAATCTCATAGGGAGTGGCACTATTAGGAGGTGTAGCCTTGTTGGAGGAAGTGTGTCACTGTGGGGGCAGGCTTTGAGGCTTCCTATGCTCAGGATACCGCCCAATATTTCAGTTGACTTCCTGTTGCCTGCAAGATATAAGACTCTAAGTTACTTCTCCAGCACCATGTCTGCCTGCACACCACCATGCTCCCTGCCATGATGACAATGGACTGAGCCTCTGAAACTGTAAGCTAGCCACTCCAATTAAATGTCTTCATTTATAAGAGTTGCCATGGTCATGATGTCCCTTTACAGCAGTTAAAAACTCTTAAGACAACAGGCAATCTTTGTCATCTCACAGACCCATGCTAATCAAACACAGGGAATGAAGATAGAATAACCCATGTGATTCTGTTCATAACTAGACTCTGCTGCCTTGGACTTGCCTATCTAACCATAGGCTGTGTGCTATAGTAATCATTTTTATTAGCTCTTTCCCTAAGAACCTGCCCACACTCCTGCCAAGAAAAGAAACAGAACTGAATCATGTAGGATGGGACTGAGGAGGAACCAGAAGCATAATTTAAATTTAAATTAATTTAAACTAAAATTCACTTTCTTAAGCCAACTGGCAAGGTTCAAATGCCCAAGAGATGTATGAACCTGGTGTTATCCCAGCACTCGGGAATGGAGATAGAAGATGGGGAGTTCAAGGTGAGAGAAAGAGGGAGACAGGGCAGAGAGAATGGCCTGTGCTGTTTTTCCATCTGTTTTAGACAGCAAATGTGGCTCCTCAGTTACTGGACTGCTTCTCTGGCAACAGCCTAGCTGCTCAGGCCATGACCTGGCCGGAACTCACCAACTATGTCACTGCTGCCAAATACAGCTTTTAATTAAATCTCTAACATTCTATTTATCAATAAGACTCAAGAGTCAAAGGCTGGGGTGAAAACTTGCTAGCTCATAGAGGTTGAATAGCAACTAGGTGAACTTTGCTGGCATCTCTGAGAGTGTTCTTCTGTGTAGCTTGAAATTGAATAGGTCTTTTAATGAAAACAAAAACAAAAACAAAAAACAAACAAAAAAAAACACCCCAGAGCTAGATATTGGGGTAAATGCTGAAAGATCAGAGAGACAAAGAAACAAGCCACTGCCACGTCTTACCTCTAGGACTCCTCAGCCTGAAAAAGCTTCAGTTCCTGTCTCCTCACACCTTTTATACCTTTCTCTACCCAGCCACCACTTCCTTCTTGGTGTTGGGATTAAAGGCATGTGTGCTTCCCAAGCAAAGGCATGAGATCTCTAGTACTGGGATTAAAGGTGTGTGCCATCACTGCCTGGCTCTGTTTCTCTCCTAGACTGAGTCACTCTCATGTAGTCCAGGGTGGCTTTGAGCTCAGAGATCCATCTGGCCTCTGAGTGCTAGGATTAAAGGTGTATGCCACCACTGCCTGACCTCTATATTTAATCTAGTAGCTTGTTCTGTTCTCTGATTTTCAGGGAAATTTTATTAGGGTAAATAATATATCACCACAAATAGTTGCTTTTTAGTTTAAAGTAGATTCAATAATCTACCCTTTTATCCTATCATTCTTATATCCTCCTTTTTCTTTTCAGAAAGAGATCCTTGAATCCAACCTCCCTTGCTTAGTTTTCTCCCTTACCATGACCAGTAACAATTTGCAACTAACTGCCCTAAATGATGACAAACATCCATAACCCACCACAGGACCAAAATCCACCTACTCCATGTTCATGTTCTTAAAATTTCTTCCTGTTGTCTGGGGGATGAGAACATCTTTAGGGGATCCTGAGGAAATTGAGATAATGGCCAAGTCCTGGAAAAACTAGTTGTAATATTTGTTGTTCAGTCTGTGTGCAATGGGAAAGTGCAGGGCTTATCTGAAGTACTGGCTAGAGTAGTCTATGAGGCTGGACCATCTCAACTAGCAGCTTTTAAGTTGTTCTGAGCAGTTTGTAGTCTGAAAATGATCTTTGGGTGGTGTTTGTTAGCTTAATGGCATTACCACAATCCAGGTGGAATCATCATTGTGGGGCTCCATCATCTTTTTGGAGACTTCAAAGTCATTGAAGCCTATTTCTAGAATTAGTTAGTTCTTTATATGACCATTAATATCATGACAGAAAGTTTAAATATACATATATAATCTTATAAATTTAGAGATAATGTTTATACCTTAAGAAAAGTTTTAAAGAGTCAAAATGAAACCAAAGGATTATGAGATTATTGACAATAGAATAATAGTCCCTAAATTTTGGTTTTTATCTGTCCTATACCAGGTAGCTCTTCTGACATGAGACAGAGATTTTGGGTTTTCCTTTAACAAACATGCTTGAGGTTGGAGAAGGGAAAACCACACTCCAACTCCAAAGCCAGCTTTTATTTTTAATTTAATTGAGACCACAAAAAGATCATTTGCCTTTTATGTCTGTAGAGAGCAGCAGAAATAAATATTTGGGGAGATTTATAAAATTTTATCCTGTTGGAAATGTGCTGTACCATTAGGACAATTTTACTCTTTTTCTTGGGAAAATTTTCCCTGGGTGATTCATCCTTCTTTTTCAGATGTCTCATTTGTCCAGTAGTCTTCAGAGTCCTTACCTGGATACTTTTATTCTCCTGAAAAGAAAAAAAAATGTCCCCAACCCTAACTTTGGAGAGTTCCTTTTTTGGCAGGTTATATCTTTGTTAAGACAAAATGTTGCCGGGCGTTGGTGGCGCACACCTTTAATCCCAGCACTCGGGAGGCAGAGGCAGGCGGATCTCTGTGAGTTCGAGGCCAGCCTGGGCTACCAAGTGAGCTCCAGGAAAGGCACAAAGCTACACAGAGAAACCCTGTCTAGAAAAAAAAGAAAAAAAAAAGAAAAAATGTTTTTGACAACAGCAAAAGTATTATCTTTTAATGATGAAAAATTAATTGTTAGTCTTATAAATTAGTTTGGATTGAATGGCCAAGTTGTTTGATGAACTATCACCTTTCTTAATCAAGAGGTCTCTCCTGTTTGAATCTAATCTTTATCAATCTTGATGGTATCCATAGCTTTTCTTCTCCTGAAGAAACAAAAGCAAAATTTCCTCCCCAATGTAACACATAACCTGGTTTCCATTCTGAGGTTAACACATCTTTAAAATATATAGGCTGATTTAATTTAGCAATTTTTTTCTATTGTCCAATATCTCTATGCAGTCATTATTCCTTTTTCATTAGCATTTAAAAAATTGAATGGTAATAGAGCACTTGTAATCTTTCTCTGGAGGTCTTTATTACCCCTTTCTGTTTATTAAGCATATGTTTTAAAGTGTGTTTAGAACTTTCTATAACTTTTTGTCCTGTAGGATTTTGTGGTATACCTGTAATATGCTTTATGTTGTAATGTGTAAAAAAATTGTTTCATTTTACTAGAGACATATGCTGGATCATTGTCAGTCTTAATTTGTACAGGTATCCCCAAAATGTCCATGATTTCTAATAAATATGTAATTACAGAATCAGTCTTTTTGGAACTTAAAGCAGTTGCCCATTGAAATCCTGAATATGTATCTATGGTATGGTGCACATACTTTAATTTTCTAAACTCTGTAAAATGAAACACATCCATTTGCTAAATTACATTTCTTTGAGTACCTTTGGGCTACTTCCTGAAAGTAATAGAGTTTGATTATACAAAGAACAAGTAGAACATTTTCTTATAATTTCCTTGGCTTTTTGTCAAGTGATAAAATAAAAAAAATCTTTCTTTAAACTTTTGCTGTTAACATGGTATTTCCTAAAATATTCTGAAGCTTCTAATATATTTCCTATCAATAGCTGATCGATTTCATTATTTCCTCGTGCTAGAGGGCCTGATAGACCCATATGGGATCTGATATGTGTTACATACACAGGATGTGTGTTTCTGATTATTTGTTGTAATTGAATAAATAACAAAGTTAATTCTGAATCATCTGGAATAAGTTCAGCAGTTTCAATAAAACAACTCTTCCTGCATATTGAGAATCATTCATTATATTAAAAGGTTCCAGAAAATCTAATAATACCATGAGAATAACATATAATTCTGAGTTATGAACTGAATCATAAGGGCTTTGGGCCACTTTACTTAAGTTTCCCAACTTATAACCTGCCTTTCCTGATTTATTTGCATCAGTATAGAATGTAGGGGCTCAAGAAGTTAGTGTTTCCTTTATTATATGAGGAAAATCCAATTAGTTCTTGTTATAAACTGAAGTCTCTTACTTTTGAGGTATTTGTTGCTAGTCTCCCCCAAAAAATTACCACAAGCTCTTTGCCAATGTTCATATTCTACCCATAATGAAGCAATTTCCACATTAGCAAAAGGTACCACAGTTTCTGCTGGGTCTATTCCTGCTAATTGATGCAGTCTCAATTTTCCTTTCAGAATCAATTCAGAAACCTTTTCTACATAGGTCTTTAATTTCTTACTCTGTTTGTGTGGTAAAAATACCCATTCTAAGATATTGTCTTCTCTTTGCATTCCTGTAGGAGAATGCATAGAAGTTAGTGTAATTAGGATACAAGTGAACTCTGGATCCATGATCCACATGTGCATACTGTGATTTCTTCTCTACCAAAGCCAATTCTCTATCAGCCTCAGCTGATAATTTTCTTGGACTATTTAAGCCCTTATCACCTTGTACCATTTCAAATAAATTGCTTAGTTCTTGAGTTGCTAATCCAATTTTGAGCTGTAGCCAGCTAATATCTCCAAGATATTTTTGAAAATCATTAAGAGTTTGTAATTGATCTCTCCTGATTTGTACTTTCTGTGGCTGAATTTTCTGCAATCCTATCTTATATCCTAAATAATTAATAGAATCTCCTCTTTGTATTTTTTCAGGAGTCATTTGTAATCCCCAGGAAGGCAAAATTCTCTTTACTTCATCAAACATTTTTTCTAAAGTATCCGAGTCTGAATCAGCCAGTAACAGATCATCCATATAATGGTAAAGTATAGATTGAGGAAACTGTTTACAAATTAGTTCTAATGGCTGTTGTACAAAATATTGACATAAAGCTGGGTGGTGGTGGCGCACGCCTTTAATCCCAGCACTTGGGAGGCAGAGGCAGGCGGATGGATCTCTGTGAGTTCGAGGCCAGCCTGGGCTACAGAGTGAGATCCAGGAAAGGCGCAAAGCTACACAGAGAAACCTTGTCTTGAAAAACCAAAAAATATATATATATTCATATAGACATTATATATATTGACATTATATATTTACATTATATACATAGACATTATATATTTATATTATATACATAGACATTATATATATTGACATTATATACATAGACATTATATATAGACATTATATACATAGACATTATATATATTGACATTATATACATAGACATTATATATATGTTGACAGAAGGTGGAGCTGTTTAACGTTTCTTGTAGAAGAACTTTCCAGGGATATCTTTTAACAGGCTGGGAATTATTAAAAGTAGGCACTGTGAAGGCAAATTTTTCTCCATCCTGTTCTTGTAAAAGTATAGTAAAAAAGCAACCTTTAAATCAATCACTATAATATACCATCCCTTAGGTGATAAAGAAAGCAAGGGAATTCTAACCTGTAAAGAACCCATTGGCTGAGTCACCTTATTTATGGCTCTTAAATGTGTTAACATTTTCCATTTTCCAGATTTATTTTATTTTTTTTATTTTTTTTATTTTTTTGGTTTTTCGAGACAGGGTTTCTCTGTGTAGCTTTGCGCCTTTCCTGGAGCTCACTTGGTAGCCCAGGCTGGCCTCAAACTCACAGAGATCTGCCTGCCTCTGCCTCCCGAGTGCTGGGATTAAAGGCGTGTGCCACCACCGCCCAGCCTCCAGATTTATTTTTGAATAACAAATATAAGAGAATTCCAAGAACTGGTCAATTCCTCAGTATGCTGAGCATCTAGCTGCTCTTGAACCAGCTCTTCTAGTACCTGTCATTTTTTCTGATGTCAAAGGCCATTGGTCCACACACACACAGGTTTGTCAGTTAACCATTTTAAGGGTAGGGCTGCTGGTACCTTTGAAAGATCAACAGCTGTTGATGAAAGCATCAAGCAGTGGTGGCCTACTGATGCGAACTCGCTGTTGTTGTGGTCCTGCCATGCATTGGACACCAAATGTTGTTTTCCATCAGCACAGAAGCTGTGCTTTAAATCTGCTGCTGTTTTAGCCAGGAAATGCAGCTCCCCATTTACTGGCCTGTGGTGTGGGATGGTCTTTCTGTATGCTGTGAATATGTATTGCTAGCATTGTTTAATAAAGAAGCTTCTTTGACCTATGGCAAGACAAACAGCCGGTTGGGAAATCTAAGATAGACAACAGGAAGAAGAAAGGCGGAGTCAGGGGAGATGCTACGAGCTGCCACTGGGGAGCAAGATGTAATAGAACACGGGTAAAGCCATGAGATACGTGGCGATACATAGATTAATAGAAATGGGTTAATTTAAGATGTTAGAGCTGGCTAGCAATAAGCCTGAGCCATAGGCCAAACAGTTTGTAATTAATATTAAGCCTCTGAGTGATTATTTTATAAAAGTGACTGCTGCCTGGGTGGGACTGGGCAGGGCCAAGAAACTTCAGTCTGCATGCCTGCTTCTCTGGAGGCAGCCTAGCTGCTCAGGCCTCAGCCTGCTGGGAATTCTGTCCCCAAAGGTATCAGCTGTGTCACTGCTGTCAAATAAAGCTTTTAATTAAATCTCTATCATTCTATTTATCAATAAGACATGGGAGTCAAAGGCTGCGGTGAAAACCTGCCAGCTCGGAGAGGTTGAATAGCAACTAGCCAACCTCTTTTTGCTGGTGTCTGAAAGACAGCATCCTTCCATGCTACCAAAACAAAAGAGCTCATGTTATACTAAGTCCCTCCCGACTACTTCCTGTGTGTTTCTCTATTGTCTTACAGACACCCAATGACTCTCTATGATTACTTTCTGTCAACTAGTTGTTAACTCAGCCTTCTGACCCAAGGTTGATTTTATTTAATTAATGCAAAAGGAAACTTGAGGTTCACAGTATAGTCAAATATCCCATTTGCCTGGGCTACAGGGTGAGTTCCAGGAAAGACACAAGCTACACAGAGAAACCCTGTCGAAAAACCAAAATAATAATAATAATAATAATAATAATAATAATAATAATAACAATAATGTCAAGGGATCATATTGCAGCCAATAGATTTGAGATTTACTCGAAGGATGTCACTGCTACAGGTTTTCAGTTTGGACTGTGAAGGGATGTCTAGACAAATACAAAGGTGTCCAAATGTCAAATAAAACCCAAAATGTGTTCCAAAGCGTTGGATAAAAATCACATCAGGGACCTAGGTAGTAGACAAGGCTGGAGCCCATCTATTTGTGTATTTGTTCATTTTTCTATTTGTGCTGGGGATCCATCTCATTGCTGCACACATATGCTCAACATACACTTCACCACTGAGTTTTATGCCCTCAACCCCAACATTGGAATTTTAAAACTAACTTGCACTTTTAATGTTCCTGGACTTATGGTGAATTGACAGGGTGACGTATTAAGAGTCAGCAAGCATTGATTCTAGCATTTTCCATCTGACTTCCTTCATCCTTAAAAGAGTAGATGAAAATATGTGCCTATATAGAAAGTTTCACCCTAGCAAGCAGAGCATATGGTAGACAAGTGGAAGCAAACCAAGTATTCACCAACTAATACATGAATAGATCAATGTGATATAGTCAGACAGCGGAATATTACTCAGCAATAAAAAGAATGGGGGGCTAAGGAGGTGCTCAGAGGTAAAAACATTTGCTGTGTAAATTTGAGGACCAGAGTTCAAATCCCAAGAACTCACCTGGTTGGGTGTGGTGACCCATCTATATTTCTGGTGCTCATAAGGGAGACAGGGAAAGCTCGCTCTGGGTCCACTGATAGACCCCAGCTCAATGAAAAGGTGAAAAAGTGAGGAAGACTTCTGATGTCAACCTAACTAGTGGCTACTTGGAGGTAAGTGAGGTCTGCGGGTGCAGGACACCCCTATTGGGGGTGCAGGACAATTTGGTTATAATAGCCCAACTGTGAATCTACTGAAAACTCTTGAACTGTGTGCGTAGTCATCGGAAGATTCTATGGTACATGAAAACAAAGTTCCTTAAAACCATTAAAACTATCAAGAGAAATGGGATTGGGTCAAAGGACAAAGCACACAAAGGCAGGAGTAAGCTGTGTTGTGTGGGCAGGACACACTGCTGTCTTCACCTGAGGGGGCTGGGTGGGCCAAGAAGTGTGATGGGCAGGACACAAAGGACACATGCCAAGAGGGACCTGGGACCAAGTAAAAACCTAAGAAAGGAATGGGAAAACATGGCTGTCCTTTAACTGCAGTTCCTCCTCTGTTGCCTTATGCTTTCGATTGTAAACAAGATGGAATTGACTGACAGAAAAATAACAATATTACTCTTGATACTTTTTATTCTTTCAGAGCCATAAAATCCATGAGTCATACTACCTCCGATGTCCCCTAGATAAGAAATGCTTATACCCAGCAAAACTTTCAATCACCATAGACGGAGTGAACAAGACATTCCTAGACAAAACCAGATTTAAACAATACCTATCCACAAATCCATCCCTACAGAAAGCACTAGAAGGAAAATTCCAACCTAAGGAAGTCAGATACACCCACGAAAACACAGGCAATAGATAACCCTACAGTAGTAAATCCCAAAGAAGAGAAATACACACACACACTACCACCAAAAGATCACAGAAACTAACAATAACTGGTCATTAATATCCCTTAATATCAATGGACTTAATTCACCTATAAAAAGACACAGGCTAACAGAATGGATATGAAAACAGGACCTCATAACTCATCCTGTAAATGTACGCATTATAGCATCTTTGAGAGCAGGAAAATGGAGATGCTGAAAGATTCCACACAGGAGGATCTGCCCATGGCAATGAATGACCTGGATCCATGTGCTTGCTCTGCAGAGCTCTGTAATACCAAGGTTCTCCTGTTCTGCTCCTGGTTCCTCAAAAACATGCAGGAAATGGTAATTAAAGATGCTTCATAGGTTAGTCACATTTGAGTCTTACACCTGTCTAATGTAGACGATGGTCTGCTAGTGATAGAGCTGTGAGACACCAAGAAAATGAATCAGATATTTAATGGATGTGTAGGAATGGAAAATTCCTTGTAAAATTACAAAATGGTAAACCAATAACACACTAAGCCATAATAAAGTTTACCATTAAAATTCTGAACAGGCATGTTAGGCTCTGTGTCCTGTCTCCTCAAGGTTTGGATATTTTGCAAAAGAATTATTTTGTGGTGATATTTTATTTGTGCCCTAACAAATAAAGCTTACCTGAAGATCAGAGTGCGGAGCTAAGCCACTAGTTAGCCATAGAGGTCAGGCAGTGGTGGCACACACCTTTAATCCCAGCACTCAGGAGACAGAGGCAGAGTTCAAGAGTTCAAGGCCACCCTGGGCTATATGAGATTAATCCAGTTTAAAAGAGAAACAGAGCCGGGCGGTGATGGCTCACACATTTAATCCTAGCACTAGGAAGGTTGAGAAAGGAAGTGATATGGCTGGGCAGAGAAAGGAATATAAGGCAGGTGGAGACAGGATCTTGGGCATTCAGTCTGAGGATTCCTGGAGACAGGATCTCCCTCTTTCCGGTGAGGAGTTGGTGAGGTGAGAAGTGACTGTGGCTTGTTCCTTTGTTTTTTTGATCTTTCAGTGTTTACCCCAATATCCAGCTCCAGGTTTTTATTATAAGACCAATTAGGATTCATGCAACAATATTTGCATCCCACCTTCATTCTTTTGTAGGTAAATATATTTTATTGGCTCTAGATGAGTTTGCCCTATTTCATTATTTCCATACATTAAGGACATGGAATACGGAAGCAAAACCCTGGTTATTCTGGCTAGATGAGAATTTCAAGTTCCTTACAGTATATATTAGGTAAGGAACTTAGGTTGTTTGCACCCTACATAGTCCTATAGAGCTTCAAAGTGAGGCTTTGGCTTTGGTTAAAATTCAAAGTCCCCAGAAGAGCCAAGGAAGATGGCTCTGCATTCCATAACTGGAGTCGTAATGAAGTTAGCAGCTTCATTCCTGAGATCAAGACTGTAATAATGGCAGCTGAGTTCCAAAACTGTGGCTAAATGGAGCATCTGAGGCAGAGAACAGTTCCAGGCTGGAGCAAAGGTTCTTCAAGCCAGAGGGAGGAAAATGAATGGAATAGCTTTGACAAACATTTCCTTCAGAGGACTAGCAGTAGAGATGCAACCCCATGGCTTCCAAGTCCCATCCTTTTCCTGCAAGTCAGGGAGAGACACCTGTGTACAGTTCCCAGTAAATAACACAATCATGCTTGGCTTTTTATTCCCTCTCAAAGCATAGCAGTTGTGTGTGCTTGTGTTGGTTCTTGGAAAACTCCTGTCACTTGAGATAATCTAGAGCTAATTGCTAAGCTTCGTGTGCCTCCAAGTGTGCATCTGGGTGCCCTGGAGAAGGCAGCAGAGGGGGGCTATTTGGCCCAGAGCTTCCACACACTAAAGGCTTCAAATGTAGACTTCAGACGTTGCCTCCAGATGGAGTACAATAGCCTCCTCAATGCTTTTACTCTCCGTGGTTTCAGTATGCATGCGCCATGGTCCAAAAATGTTAAATAAATAGTCCAAAATAAACGGTTCACACATTTTAAGTTGCAGGCTGCCCTGAGTAGCATGATGAAGTGTCATGCCATTCTGCTGCATCCTGTCCAGACTGCAGATGGCTCCCTTCTCCTGTGTGCCTCTGTCACTGGCTCTGCCCTGGTTATCACACCTTCTAGGGCAGTATCCCTGTGGCCATGCTCAAGCAACCCCACTGTAGTAGTTAAAGCTAAGTTACAACACCCATGTCATTCATGCTACTCACTTCCTCCAAGGAAGATGAATTCAGACAATCATATATTTTGAGAGAGAACAAATCCACACGAACTTTTATTATTGTACATGTCTATAACTATTCTGTTTATTATTGGTTTTTATTGACCTCTTATTATACCTAACTTAAAAAGTTAGATTTTACCGTAGGTATGCATATAATGAGGAAAATGAAGTGTCCATGGGTTTCAGTTCCTCTGTGCTTTGAGCATCCAGTGGGAGTCTAGGCATGTATCTTCTGAAGATACAGAGAAACCATGATAGCTATACAACTGAGATGATCACATACACTAGGCAGTGGAAACAATATGGCAGTCACCATACACTTGTCCAGCCACATAGACTCTACACTAATTTATTTAATGAATCTTATAATTATCCTGTGGATACTAATACATATGTTAAAAGTCTTAAAGTGTTAGGTGTTGTGTGTGTGTGTGTGTGTGTGTGTGTGTGTGTGTGTGTGTGTATTCATGCATATATGCATGTGTATATACATGTGTATGCAAGTATACACGTATGCATGGGGGGCAGAAGTCAACCTCAATTGTAGCTCCTTAGGTGCCATCCACCTTTTCTTTGAGATGGGGCCTCTCATTGGCCCGGAACTCACTGAGGAGACCAGGCTGGCTGTCCAGCATTCCCTGGGGACTTCTTACTAGACGTTTTTATTATCTTATTTTGGAATTCACTTAGTCTTTAATATGCCGATACCTTTAAAGACCGTGAAAGAAGTATGGGGAGGCCCTGAGTCTAAGTAATTGAATGGGTGGCATCAGCCACCAAGAACAGAAGCTTGGAGGCCTAATTCCTGAGGCCTGAAGTGATGGGTAAAGGAAGGAAGAACTTCCCTGGGCCAAGGAGGGGCCCTGGACCCTTCCAGTAGGAACGTTTGCACACCGTGAGGCAAGTCGACCTCTGCTAGGCCTATCTCAGTGGTACCTAGGGTTTTGTCTTCTTTGTTCTCTGTGCACACTCCAGACCATCATTCATCTCTTACTTGAATGATGTACTTCCAGTTTTGTCTCAGATCAGCTACACACCGAGAGGGTTAACAAACACAGTAGGTCCCTTCTCTCAGGAGAGGGGAAGAGCTGTGACATGGTTTCACTGTGAGCCCTGGCTGGTTAAGGAGCCTAGAATGACCTAGGATGGCCTTGAATTCACGATCTCCTGCTCCAGTTTTCTGAGCCCTGGGATCACTATGTGTCACAGCACCTAGCTTCAAGTAGGTCCCTTTTTAAAGGAACCTACTAGTGATTTGGCTCTTACACATGAAAAGAAAGCTAGCAATTCAAGACAGTCATACTTAGAGCTGTAAGTACCATGCCGGGGGCCCAGTCAACCAGAACTGTGGGTGGGAGGCATCTGGAAGAGAATCCTGGTCAGAGAGACAGTTGCAAAGAAGAGCTAAAGCAGGCCATCTTGCTTCTGAATGTGCATTAAGTTTCCCCTAATTTAGCTATCCTTGTGCATTTTTGTAGAAAGTTAAAAGGAAGAAAATGAAGAGGAAGAAACTGAGGATACTAAAGAAGATGATTAAGAAATATCCAGGAAGGAGAAACTAGGTGAGAAGATAAGCCTTTTCTTGAGGTTGAAAGATTGGAGAAATGGTTCAGTACATAGAAACACAAAAGCTCAAGACAGAGCAGAGGAGAAATGGACTTTCTGTCCAGTAAGCAAGATCCAGTAAGCATCTTCCCTACGATGCTGAGGGAAGAGTTGGTAATGGGAGAAGGAAGGAAATTTGGCTATGGAGATGGATTTGTAGATAAGTTAAGAGGGGAATTAAGGCTTACTCAGCCACAGTTTGCAGTATCCCAATGGATTCCTGAACTTTCCCAGGATGGGATGGCCGTGATCCAACACTCTCTGCAGGTTGGGAACCTGGACCACTGTGGGATGCAGGTATGGTGAGTACAGGGCTGATGCTACAGACCCAGGGAGGCGGCCCCTCCTCCCTTTGTCGGCCTATTGCCTACTTTCTATCATTCCAGGTCTAGGCTTAGCCTACATGCTTGCCGCATCAGACTTTCCACCTCAGACTGCTATGGCTCAAATATAATTGTCCCCTACCCCATCCACGGAGGCATAGGTCAATTGTATAAAAAGGTGGGAATTTAATTGGCTGTGTGTTTAGAGATGGAGTTTGGGAAAGTGATTAGAATTATGTGAGATAATTGGGGTGGAGATGCCATGATTAAATCCTGGTGACTTTCTAAGTAGAGAGAAGTAGACACAGACTCATACACTATGTAGTATCCTGTCACATGATACTCTGGGTCACCTTGGGACTCTGCCAGGGAGAAGGCCATAACCAGGAGACAGACCAAAGGGGCCATCCAATCTTGAACTTTGAATCTCCAACCTTCATCTCTTTCTAAAGCTAGCCTGTGTCTAATATTTTAGCCTAGTATAAGACTAACCAGACAACATGCAGGTTTTGCAAAAATGTGATTGTTTTTATCCATCCTTGTAGGGGCTGTTTTTTAAGTAGCTTAAAGCTATCACCAATTAAATATTCTTCCTCTGTCATACTTTCATTTGATGACTACAGCTACACAACACGTTCAGGATTGCCAAGAACAGAGTTAAACTGAAACCTATTACCCATGGCTTCATACAGAGTCAAGACAGAAATTCCTAACATCCTCTTGAGTACCAATTCTGAGTCCTAGTTAAGATGCAGTTAACAGGAAAGAAGACAAAACACAATGAAAAGTAACTCTGGTGGACTGGAGCTGCCATCCTCTCTATACTCCACATCTCACTGTTTACTTCTTTAAGACCCCAAAAGTTTCTTGCAGAACAGGGACCTTGGGACCTGTGCTTACACACTACACTCATTGCAAGAACCCAATACCAGGTTCTAGTTTACTTTAGAGTTCATTTTGAGACAGGGTCTCGCTGTGTACCCTTGGCTAGCCTGATACCCACTGTGCAGATTAGGATGGGCTCATATGTACAGGGATCCTCTTGCTTCTACCTCTCAAGTATGTGCAACCAAAGCTGCCTTTTAATTTTTAAATCACCAAAAAGGAGAAGATCTGGGGCCACAGGCAGCCCAGTCTGAACTGAGCCTGCCATCACTGCTTCCTGTCCCTGGCTCAGAGGTCTCTGCAGCACTTGCCAGTGGCACTCTTTCTACATTTAGAAGATGCTGCCAATCATATAAAGAGACACATCTCCCTGTCTGCTAATGCAAATGGCCACACCAACTCACAAATGCAATTACATTCTGAGTGAAGTGAGGCGTTATTTAGACATAAAGTATACATAGCCTAGACGGTGTCCAGGAATAAGTGAAGGGCTATCACTGGTTCACCTGGACCACTCACTGCCGTCACCAAGCAAAGGGTGCTGGGAGTTACAGTTTTAGCCGGACCCATGTGACAGTCACTTGAAATATGAAATGCCTCCATGCTGCTCTACTTCTGTGACTAATACTGTTCCTTAACAAAGACAAGATCTAGCTCATATCAAGTGACTGGGTTTAATGTCATGAAGTTAAGCTCAGAATAAACTGGGTTCTGCAAATGGAATTTTAAGTAAGAGTAAAAGCCTTGTAGGGGGAGCATGAAAGGGTTTTTAACCAACGGAATACAATTTAATACAAGCAAGTGTACACACGCAAAGGAAAAGGAAGTTAGGCAGTACCAGGAGTGGCATGGACCAGGGAGGCAGGACTGCAGCCAACGCAGACTCAACGCTGTGAGTTGCCAAGACAACTAGTAGGTACAGTCTGTGAACACAGAGCTGAGGAGCCAGGCGCACCACTATGGTGTTATGATCTCTTTCCTGAGTGGATGGAAACATGGCTCTGAAATCCTGGGGAGGCAGAGGCAGGTGGATCTCTGAGTTTGAAGCCAGCCCGGTCTCCAGAGTGAGTTCCAGGCCAGCCAGGGCTACACAGAGAAACCACGTCTTGAAAACAAACAAACAAAAAGCCTTCTGTAGTACTCCTGATGCGTCTTCCCACCTACATCCTTTCCCTCCTCTTCATCTTTGACCTTTTACTGAAGTGTTGGAATTACAGCTACAGTCCTGTGCTCTGCTCTTCATCCTGTTTTCATGGCCCCTGACCCCGGGAGGCGCTGACTTGCACCACCAGACTTTGATGACTCACTCTGCTGCGTCTCCAGCATCCTTAGCTCCATACCCAGCTCTCTGCCCGAATCCAAGCGCCCACCACGTCTCTTCTGTTTGAGTTTTATAACCCGTTGCTCTCAATGCTGCTCTCCTTCTCCATGCAGTTTACATTTCCCTGAAGTTGTGGCGATCTTCCCAAAGTTTCAACAGTCATATTTTTATATCAGTCATATTTTATAGCAGATTTTTATATCAGTCATTATCTATCCAGGAAATAAACCACTCTAAAAATATATGCAATTTACATTGATAACATGGATGGCAGAAAAGTTTGGAAGCTAGAGAGAAGACTTCGAAGCCACCCAATAGCAGAGGGGTCACTGACAGCCCAGGGATAAAGGACCAAAGGGAAAATACGATGGTTTTTACAGTTCAGAGTGTGGTGTCACTTCACAGAACTGGGAGCTACATCTAACCTGTCCAAAGATGAGGTCATGGGGGAGATATGGCAGCTAGTATCATTGGCCCAAAGAGGAAAATCATGACGAGAACTCTTGATTTCTGCCTTCCCAAGTCATCTCCCTTTGACCAAATTCATCAGAAACCAGCAGCCCTTAGAGCATGACCATGCCTGCAGGAGTGGACGCTACAGGGGAAAGACTAGAAATGTATGTGTGGGTAAGTAGGCCCAGATCCCAGAGATCCCCTTCTAGGAATCCTGCTGTGTTCCCAAGAGCCTTCTGCACAGAGTCCAGCTCCTCGTTCTAAAAGACGAGATGATGCATCTTGTTCTGCCACCCGCTTGTCTCTCTCTCTCTCTCTCTCTCTCTCTCTCTCTCTCTCTCTCTCTCT
>CABHPP010143497.1:26392-40094 GCA_902168425.1 Peromyscus attwateri
TCTCTCTCTCTCTCTCTCTCTCTCTCTCTCTCTCTCTCTCTCTCTCTCTCTCGGGCTAACTTTTACCCAGCTTACAGACTATGACTTAATGTCACACACAACAAACTGTTTGCTGGGCTACAGAGATGCAGAACTATAATCAGAGTTGAGAGGTTGAGGGAGGAGGAGCCAGGCACATATAGCAAGACCATGTCTCAAATGAGTTAAAAAAAATAATAAAATCAAAGCACCCGCCCCTGTCCTATGGTCTCATCACTGTGATCCAATGGCTGACAGAAGCAGCGCCAGGAAGGACTTATTTTGTTTCTCGGTTCCAGGATGCCATCACGCCAGAAAGTCCAGGCAGCAGGAACATGCGGTGGCTGGTCACACTATGTCCTCAGTCAAGGAGCAAAGAGAGATGAATACTGCTTCTCAGCTTGTCTGTTTCTTTTTTATTCCATCCAGGGCTGCGGCACACGGGTGAGTGCCACCCACATTCAGGATGACTCTTCTCTTGTGATGGTTGGAGTGAAAACGTCCCTCCTGGGCTCTGGAATTTGAACCCTTGGTCTCCAAGTTGGTGGCCCTGTTTTGGAAGACTTGTGTGTGACCTTGCTGGAGGAAGTGCATCACTGGGGCTGGGCTTTGAGGTTTCAGAGCCACAAGCCATTCCCAATTTGCTCTGCGCTTCCTACTTGCCATGAGAGACGTGAGTGCTCGGCTCTCGGGTTCCAGCTCAGTGACTGAGCCTGCCACCTGCTGCCATGCCGTCCCTTCCACTACGGACCCTGACCCCCTGGGACCGGAAGTCCAAACAAACCTTTCCTTCTAGAAGCTGCCCTGGTGGTGGTCTTTTATCACAACAGTAGAAAGTTAACCGACACACTTCAGGTAAAACTCCCTGGAAACACGTTCATACCTACACCAAGAAGTTTGTCTCTTAGGTGACACCAAAGCCAGTCAAGTTGACAATCACAGTCACCCCAGTCTTCAATGCTTCCAGGTGAGGGTCTACTGGTGATTTTTCTGAATGTGCTGATCTCTCCACCTTTATGCATGCTAAAACTAGTTCTCTCACAGCTAGAGGAAGCCTCAAACCCCCCACTTCCCACCACGATGCTGGCCTCCGGTTACTGAACCCACGTCATGATTTTTTTTCCCCCAACCAATCACAACGTTGCCAAGAAGTGACATGACCAGATGAAGAAAGAGGAAGCCCGCTTGTGGAGTAGAGCAGAGGTGTGAACTGGAGCAGCCTGTCCATAAAGCACCCTAAGGCCCAAAACAGAGCAGGGAGGAGCTGGCTTAGCTCCTGTGTCTCCACAAAGCAGCATCCCTGGAATCCAGTTCAAAGTCAAGCCCATTACCCTACCTCCTCCTCGGTGTTCTGGACACAAAGTAGGTCATTAAAGATGCTTGCTCAGCTGGACTTCTGTTGAGGAGGAATGGCCCAGAAGGGCTGCTCATGGTCTCCAAGGAGCCATGCCTGTAAAAGACCAGGGGAAAGTGGTTTAAACCACTTCGCTCAGATCTACTTTTTGCCGAATTCCCTTGTGTGCAGGAAATTGCTCAGGTGTTATCATGTTGTAGCTAGAGTTTTCCTGCCTGGCCCACAGTCAGGACAAATCTCTCTCACCTGCCAGTCCCACAGCCGCTCAGACCCAACCAAGTAAACACAGAGACTTATATTGCTTACAAACTGTATGGCCGTGGCAGGCTTCTTGCTAACTGTCCTTATATCTTATATTAATCCATTTCTATAAATCTATACCTTGCCACGTGGCTCCTGGCTTACTGGCATCTTTACATGCTGCTTGTCCTGGCGGTGGCTGGCAGTGGCTGGCAGTGTCTCCTTCCACCTTCCTGTTCTTTTCTCTTCTCTGTTAGTCCCGCCTATACTTCCTGCCTAGCCACTGGCCAATCAGTGTTTTATTTGTTGACCAATCAGAGCAACACATTTGCCATACAAAACATCCCACAGCATCATGTTGCTCTCCTCCACTGATGGAAAACCAACTACAGCATTGAATATCATGGCAGATCACCAGTGACGTCTGTGGAGTCACTTCATTCTAGAGGCCTTCAAACACTTTCCTGTCCTCTGTTAGCCAGCTCTACTCAGTGTGGTGAGGGATGGCAGTGTTCACTATTGCTATTCTTTCTCAGGATCTCACTGTCTTCATAATGAAACAGAAGAGGAAGCAAGGACGGAGTCACTGTCCCCTTCTGTCTCCTCCTAGTTCAACATGCATCTTTCAAGGGTTGGCTTTCTTCGCACTGCAGTCGTTCTCAACACAGGCAAACCCCAGCGCAGTCCTCTTCGTATTCTCAGATCTCTTTAAAACTCAGCTTTTAGTTCATTGTAACCACTCTGCACTCTGTCTTAATGAGATTTGCACGCAGGGAACTCTTATCCTCCTTGTACTGTGCCCTGGTGTGAGCTAGTGCTCACCACACCATACAGGAAGTCCAGTAGGATCAAGAAAGGCTCCCATTGGGCATCAGTCTGGAGATCCTGTTCTTGTTTCAAATCTGCCAGAAAAAAAAAAAAATTCATGGCGAACTGAGTAATGCCTCCAGCACCTTTCTATAACACGGCGGAGGTCTATGGCTGTACCTATGCCATAGAACTTAACAGACTGACACACTGAGAATGTCATGCCGAAGTGTGAACAACACTTTGGTAGAAGTTTGTTTTCAATTCGGTTTTACTGGTGTCATATGTGCAGACCCTATGTGACTTGACCAAAGTTGTGGAGCATTCTCATTTTACTTTGTTGCAGTCCTGGGGATCGAACCCAGGGCCTCACACTCACTAGGCAAGCACTCTGCTGCTAAGCTGTGGGACCAGCCCTGGGAATGTAGTCTCACGTGCGGGAGCAGGCGTGTCTTCCACAGGAGTGCTGGCTGCTCTCTTCCTGTCTCCTTCACTAAGCAGCTAGGCAGCCTGGGCCAATTCCTTCCCCTCTCCCAGTCTCAGAGTCCTCCTCTGCACCCGGGGGCCATACTGCCTGTGCACAACGGCTGTTATGAGGCTGTGTGGGGGGGGGGGATCACAATGTATAAAGGACTTTATATCAAACTCTGAATTGTTTTCCACAGATGGTAGAATTGGAAAGGGGCTTGATAAGATGACTTTTCTCATCACAGCAACAAACTACTTGACAGAAGCAGCTGAGAGAAGCAAGGACTTCTTTGGGCTCACAGTTCCACGGTACAATCAGCCATCATGTGGGGAAGTCACGGCCACAGATACGTCAAGTGTCACATTGCACCCACAATGAGGAAGCAGAGAGAGACGAAGGTTAGTGCTCGGCTGACTCTCTCCTTTTTATTGGGTTCAGAACCTCAGCTTGTGGCCACCCACAGTTAGGGTGGTTGGCTGGATCCTCTCACCTTCATTAACCTAATTGAGAAACTCCCCCATTGATAAGTCTAGAAGTTTCCTTCCTAGATGTCTCTAGATCCTGTTGAATCAACAGTCAGTATTAACCACCACACTCTCTTGCCTTCACCATTGCTACCCTTAATGAAGAGAGGGTCGTGATCTAAAATTTCACCCAGTAGTCCTCTGGGTGGAGAGCAGGAACGATGCCATGTGCTGCCAGGGAGTCAAGGTGGAGGAGTAAGTGCTGACAGGTTTACCAAGGGAGAGCTGTTGATTGTGGCAAGAGCTGGGTGACCATGCTGCCAAAGCTGAGGCCAGCTCAGGAAAGCACAGGAGAAATGGAGCTGGAGAAGGAGGTGAAGGGGACTCGATAGCTTTGCTGTAAAGGGAAACAAGAGTAGAGAGGGAAATCGGACTAGAGAGCCAACAACTCTTGCTTGGGGGGAATTTTAAAAACAGATGTCTATGGACATGGAATGTATTAGTAATTCTTGATCTGCCGATACACTGTCAAGGCTGGGTATCAATGTGACTGGTAATTTCTCTCTTCACAAACACAGTTAGCAACTGGGGGGAAGGAGAAAAGAGAAGGAGGGAGGGAAGGTGGGAGGAAGGGAGAGAGTAGAAGGGAGGAAGGGAAGAAGGGAGGAAGAGAGGGAGGGGATGAAGGGATGAAGAGAAGAAGGGAAGAAGGGAGGAATCCAGCCTTACTGGCCACCTGATAACTTTCTCTGGACAGCTGATAGGCAGGCCTTAATTAGCTTCAGATTTTGAGCACAAATGAACCCAAATGGATTCAACTTTCCTCAACGATGTATCGTTTATTTTGTTACTGAAATAAGAGTCTCAGGCAACTGGGAATCAATGCATTGATTTAAATATTATGCAAAAGATGGAGCTATTACGATGAGCACATTTTTATGACTTAAAAATCACATTTCAGCATTTTCTTATGTCAGGGGCTGTGACAGGGCAGCATTGATTAACACGTTCAGACCCGATCATCAAGAAAAAGACTTGAAACTGCAAATTTTTTTCTTGTGAAAGATGGCTTCTTAGGTCCACATTAAGTTCAAAGTTATTAAATAATGACAGTTACATTTGGGAGTTTTGGGGCATGTGATTTGTTTTTAACTTTTTATTATGAAAAATTTCAAACTGGTGCAAAAGTACAGAAAGGATACATAATGACCTTACTCTTATCATCCTCTGGACCCAGCTTCCATAATTACTGACTCAGAGCCAAGCTTATTGCATCCATGTCCCCCATCACTTCCGTCTCCTAAGTACTAGACTACTGGAAGCAATTATTTTGAAGTGAATTCCAGACATAGCATCATTACATCTGTAATTATTTCACTGCACGCGTTGGAAAGAGACTATTTTTAAACATTAAAACATCATATTGTCATTTTCACACTTAAAATCAGAGTAGGTCATTAATTCTAGCAAATATTCTTCCCATTTCCATAAATGCCTTCACATATATCAGTTTAAATCGGGATCCTGTAGACACACCATCTTTGAAAGGAAAAGAGGGAGGGATACAGTTACAAGTTTTGTTTTTACAAGCGCCTTATCCAAAACTCCTTATTGTTGTGATGCATGGCATAAAAGGAAGTCTGGCTGAAATAGCAGTAGTGTGTTTTTAATTTTTTCTGCTTTCCCCATGACGTCACCATAGGTATGCCCCATTAGACTCCTCATTTGCCTTTCCCCGCGCTGGCCTCCACATGCCTCTGCACAAAAACACGTGTAAACACACACACACACACACACACACACACACACACACACACACACAATTGTAAGTTTAGGTACCATGTTTGTCTGTCTTTCTTTTCCTTCACTGTTGCTTACTGACACACAGGTAGGCTCTACGGCAGCAAGGCTGAAGATGGCTGCAGTAGTCAGGGAAGGTGGGAGGTGCAGCTCACGGCGACCGCCGCGTGGAGCGTTGGAACAGAAGAGCACCGTGCACCAGCAAGAGTGGGGAGGCCCGTGCTGTTGGGGGAAGCGAGAATAAGCCAGAGCCGAAGACCATCGACTCAGCAACCTTGGCACCAAGTCCTACTCTCTCTCTCTCTCTCTCTCTCTCTCTCTCTCTCTCTCTCTCTCTCCCCCTCTCTCTGTTTCTCTCTGTGTGTCTCTCTCTATATATCCCTCTTTCTTTCTTTTCTTTTTTAAAAGTGTATAGGTGTGTTCTGCTTGCACATAAGTCTGTGTATCACATACATATAGTGCCCATGGAGGACAAAAGAGGGCATTAGATGTCCAGGGCCTGAAGTTACAAATGGTTGTGAGCCGCTTTGTGAGAGCTGAGAATTGAACCAGGTCCTCTGGAAGAGCAGCCAGTGCTCTTAACCTCTGAACCATCTCTCCAGCCTCTAAGCTCCTCTTGCTGGTTGTCTCCTAACTCCAGGCCTGGGCTGGTACTTCTCTGGGCCACACCTTCTGTAAAAACAAACAAACAAATGGAAAATATGTTGCTGCTCTCATATGATGAACTTAGATGGCCTCCAGTCCTGTATTCTTCCTTCATCCCTGGCTTAGGTAGGGCTACACTACAGGGCAATGGGCTCTATGCCATAGTTCATCAATTTTCCACAGTATCCCAGCCCACCAGTGCCATACTACAGCCCAGAGTAAGAGATACAAACCTTGGGGGCTTAATAGATGAGGGAGGGATGGGACAGAGGCTGGAAGAAGGGACTCCAGGAACCCATCACCATGCAGGCACTTCACCCATGTTGGAGAAATCAGAATAAATAATAATAATAAATTAAAATAAACTAGGTACCACCTAGTCAGCACAAAAACTCCTCCTCCTCCTCCTCCTCCTCCTCCTCCTTCTTCCTCTTCCTCTTCCTCCTCTTCTTCTTCTTCCTCTTCTCTTCTCCTCCTCCTCCCTCTCCCTCTGCCCTTCTTCTTCTTCCTCTCCTCTCCTCCTCCTTTTAAGAGTTAGAAATGGATCTTCACTTAAAACTCCAATCTACCAAGTTAGCTTTTTTCACTAACTCGGGGATCAGGACCTTCACAGCCTTCACAATCTTCTCCTTGGTGCCGCCTTTGTGAGGGCCTTGGCAGCAGCCATTGCTCTCCTCTTTGACGCTGCTTCAATTTTTTGCTCCCTTGGCAGCCCTGATTGCCTGCTCTCACCGAGCTTTCCTAACTTCCGGTTTCTGACTCCTCTTGGCCATTATATCCACAAGAGATGCATCAGTGATGGCCCGCTGGAATTTGGCTGTGCGGCGGGGTCTTTTCTTCTAAATTTCGTCTGACTGTCCTTTTTGTGTGTGTGTGTGTTTTCTTCTGTGGAAGACAGTCCAGTTTATTTGTCAAGGATTCTTTCCCGTCGGTCCTTGGTGCTGTGCCACTCATGTCTGGGGTAGATCTTGTACCTGCTGAAACTGTACAGCTCCATCTGAATGGCTAAGGTTGTGCCAGCAGAAAAAGAGAAGAGAAAGAAAGGAAAACACCTCATGGGGCAGAGGGAGAGAATCTCCAAATTTACATCTCTCTTCTTGATGAAGAAGACAAGAATAACTCCTGAGAGATAGTGTCTTCTAAGCATGGTAGGGAGGCTGCACTCAGGAAATCTCCACACTATAATGGTCCTTTGTTTCCTTATTGATTACCACTCTGGCTAGGGTGACATGGAATTTTAATTTGTATTCTCCTGGTAAGGATGTTGAATGCCTTGTCAAGTATTTGTTGATCATTTGTATTTCTTCTTCTTTTAAGAACTGTCAAAAAAAAAAAAAGAAAGAAAGAATTGTCTGGTCTTGGAAGCTCATACCTTCAATCCCAGCAATCGGGAGGCAGAGGCAGGTGGATCTCTGTGAGTTTCAGCCCAGCCTGGTCTACAGAGTGAGTTCTAGGACAGCCAGAGGTATGTAGAGAGACCCTGTCTCAAAAAAACAAAACCAAAATGAAACGAGAGAGAGAGAGAGAGAGAGAGAGGGAGAGGGAGAGAGAGAGAGAGAGAGGAGGAGGAGGGGGGGGGGGAGAGAGGAAGAAGAAGGAAGGAAGGAAGGGAGGGAAGGAGGAAGAGAGAGGGGGGAGAAAGGAAGGAAGAAAGATCATTAGCACATTTGTTGATTAGATTATTTGGTTTTTCTGGTGTTTGTTTGCATTTTTCTGTATAGTCTAAATATTAACCCCATCTGGTACATGACCAGAAAAGATTTTGTTCTATCTGTTTCTTCACTCAGGTAGTTTTCTTTTCTGTGACATAGCTTTTAAATTTTATACAAATCCATTTGTTTATTCTTGGAATTACTTCCTGTGACACTGAAGCTTTTCAGGAAACTTTTGTCTGTGTCCACACAGGCTAATTTTATGTTGACTGATTGACTGGACATAAGCTAGACTCATTCTGGAAGAGGAAACCTCAATAAGGAACATGTCCCCACCAGGTTGGCCTGTGGGCATTTTTATGATTAATGGTTGATGTGGGAGGGCCAGCTCACTGTAGATGGGGCCATCCCTGGGCTGGTGGTCCTGGGTGCTATAAGAAAGCAGGCTGAGCAAGTCATGGGGAACAAACCAGTAAGTAGCACCCCTCCATGGCCTCTGCATCAGCTCCTGCCTTCATGTTCCTGCCCTGACTTTCTTAGAGATGGTCTGTTACCTAGAAGTGTGAGATGCACCAAACCCTGTCCTCCCTGAGTTGGTTTTGGTTCTGGGGTTTCATCACAGCAACAGAAACTCCAACTAGAACAATGTCTACACTTTGAACTAGGTCTTCCTTTAGCAGTTTTACAGTTTCAGATGTTATATTAAAATCTTTGATTCATTTTCAATTGTTCTAATTTGTTCAAGATGAGAGGTATGGATCTATTTTCATTCTTCTATATGTGGAAATCCAGTTTCCCTGGCATCATTTGTTGAAGAGGAAGTCTTTTCTCCAGCACATGATTTTTATATCTTTGCCAAAAAATAGGTGACTGCAACTGAGTGGATTTATTTTCTGGTCCTTATTCCACTGGTCTATGTGTCTTTTGTGCCTGTTTTCATTACCAGGTCTCTGTAATAGAATTTGAGCTTGGGTATTTGAGACTGCTCACATTGCCTCTTCTGCTAAGGATTGCTTTAGCCATCTGGGGGTCTTCTGTAGTTCCATGTGAATTTCAGGTTGTTCTTTCTCATTCTATGAAGGGTGTGATTGGGATTTTGATGGAGATTATTCTGACTCTATAGATTAAATCTGCTAAATGAGCATGGGAGGTCACTCCATCCTCTAGTGTCCCCTTCCATTTCTTTCTTTAGCAACTGAAAGTTGGTTGGAGAGGTAGAGGTCTTTCAGCTCCTTGTTTAGGTATCTCCCTGGGTGTTTTATTGGTTTTAAAGCTATTGAGAATGGGATTTTGCCCCCCCCCCACACACACACACTCTTTCTCACCAAATTTATGGAGCTGTGTATTTTAAACTTGATTCAACGGATATGAAGAGGACCTTCTCAAACAAAAGCTTTGCTAAGCATGTGTTTTAGGACAGCCACTCACAAATGTACCACATGCACACACACAACGCACACAAATGTTTTCAGCTACAAGTACAAGATTGTTGGTTGTTTTACTCTTTATTTTTTTAGGGGGCCCGCCACCCAGCTCCCAAATAAATACACATGGAGACTTATTATTTCCTATAAATGCCTGGCCTTAGCTTGCTTGTTTCTTGACAGCTTTTCTTAAATCATCCCATCTGCCTTTGACTCTGGGCTTTTTCCTTTTCTTACTTCTGTGCATCTTACTTTTACTCTTACTCCGTGGCTGGCTGTGTGACTGTGTGGATGGGTGACTGGCCCCTAGCATCCTCCTCTTCTCTTTTTCTTGCTCCTTGATCCTCTTTTTTTCCTTCTGTTTATCCTCTCTGCCTGCCAGCCCCGCCTATCCTTTCTTCTGCCTAGCTATTGGCCATTCAGCTCCTTATTAGGCCAATCAGGTGTTTTAGACATGTAAAGTAGCACAGCTTCAGAGTTAAACAAATGCTACATAAAAGAATGCAACACATCTTTGCTTTATTAAACAAATGTTCAGGCTGGAGAGATAGCTTAGAGGTTAAGAGCACCAACTGCTCTTCCAGAGGTCCTGAGTTCAATTCCCAGCACCCACATGGTGGCTCACAACCATCTGTAATGAGATCTGGCACCCTCTTCTGTATATGTAATCAATAAAAAAATCTTTAAAAAAATGTTCCACAGCATAAACAAATGTACACATCTTAAAACAATATTCTACAACACAAAATCTTTTTTTTTTCCTTTTGGTTTTTCGAGACAGGATTTCTCTGTGTAGCCTGGGCTGTCCTGGAATTCCCTCTGTAGACCAGGCTGGCCTTGAACTCACAGAGATCTGCCTGTCTCTGTGGGATTAAAGGCATGTGCCACCACCTCCTGACTACAAGTCAAAATCTTAATCTTGTCTATCTGTTCCTGTCTTTTGCTGCCTTGGCTCTGCAGGATGAGCTCAGTCCCTCTGTTCTTCCAGGGGTGCCAAAACAGCCAGCCTCAACACCATTCAGCTCAGCTTAGTTGGGAAATTATTCTATTGCCCTCCAAAAAAGAACTCAGACAAAAGCCATGATTTACATGTTAGAAACTTCTGCACAAATTAATGACGCTCTGCTGCTGGTGCTGGGGAGTTCTAGCTGAAGCCAACCATGGAGCATCTGACCGGGACACCAAAGATATGAGGAGGTCACAGGACCCGAGCAAGCTTTGAACTTGGTCCCCCATCCTAGAGAGGTAGCTACAGAGGCAGAAAGGATTGTCAGGGGGCCAAGGAAGAGGGAAGAGGACCCCAAGCCCAGACTGCTCTGCTATCACACAGCCTTCTTTCTCTACTGAAAAATCACGTCAAGTTCCAAACTCCCAGCTCACATTTAATTCAAAAACACTGCTTTTTCACTGAAATGTGAAAAGCACTTAGAGGAGCTGCCTTTAAATTTCATTTGTTTTTATTTTACCACGCATGTGTACTACCATTTCAGAGAAGGTTAACCACTGTTATAAACGGCTCATTCTTATTTCATTATTTAATGTGTTTAATATACTTTATTCAACTACATACATCTACTGATTATTTAGCTCTTGGCTGACACAGAACGAGAGACATTAGTGCTGTCCAGAGCTCAGTAAATATTGGTTCATTTCAAATTATAGTAATGTTTATCTTTAAAACAGCCAGCTGTCGTATTTATGGTAGGATGAAAGGACACCGTCATACTTATTGGTTTTCACTTCACAGGAAAGACACTATCAATAAACTATGAAGCTTGCATAAATATTTTTAAAAGGAGCATCACATACTTTGTTATAATGGTGCCCCCTAGTGAATATTTTCATTACTGCTTTGCACACCCTTTAGATGTGTTCATTTTAATAGTTGGTTTGTTACTTGGAATTTTTTTTTTTCTAGAGCTAGGCAGGGTGGCACATACTCGTAATCCAAGCACTTGGGAGGCTGAGACAGGGGGATTGCCTCAAGCTCTGGTCCATCCTGAGATATATATCAAGACCTATTTCAAAAGCACTAAAATAAAATTCTTTTCCTGCTTGTAAACAAAAGTCATGTCTCCAAATGATCTTTTAAGTTTCACACATGGTCACAAAACTAAACAATATAAGCACAATTCCTTTCATCTTGAGAAGAACAGGGCCCACTCTTTCATTCACTTGAAACAAGAAAAATGAAAACAGCAACAAAGACTCCAGCAAGTAGAACTGGCAATGTGGACTGAGGTGCGTGGAAATATTATTTTGCACGAATTCTTCCTCAGCACTCACACAGTTACTTATGTAATCTTTGTGTTATTTCATAGTGTGTCACTACTAATCACCTTCTGCAGATGGAAAGAAGGTGGGAGCTGAAATGTGAACCCAGGGTGCCTGACCCAGGCCTCAGGCCACAGGATTGAGTTGACATGGCCCCTGGATGTCTCCAACCCAGTTTTCCTCATAATAGCAAACCTGTTTGCTAGATGATCCAGCCACCCTCCTTTGCTTGCTTCACAGACAGGCCCAGCATTGTCCTGCTCCAGGATTTCAGTCCCACTTGCTCCATTCTGCGGCTGCCACTCAGTCAGAAAGAAGTGATCACTAATCCCAAAACCACATGTGTCAACTTCTCCTGGAAAATCTGAGACCATGAGAACACCAACCCAACAACTATAAAACACAGAAAAGTGAAGAATTCATGAGTTCATATGCTGGGGATGTCTTTCTGTATGCTGTGAATGTGTTGCTCTGATTGATTGATAAATAAAACGCTGATTGGCCGTTAGCCAGGCAGGAAGTATAGTACAGGTGGGATAAGCAGAGAGGAAAATTTTGGGAAGTAGAAGACTGGGTCAGGAGATGCTGCCAGCCCCCGCCATGAGAAGCAAAATGTAAAGTACTGGTAAGCCACAAGCCACATGGCAACTTAATCGAAATGGGTTAATTTAAGATATAAGAACTAGATAGCAAGAAGCCTGAGCCATTAGGCCAAACAGTTTTAATTAATGTAAGTGTCTGTGTGTTTATTTGGGTCTGAGTGGCTGCAGACCTGGGTGGGACTGGAGATAACTCCAGCTACATTCATACATTGGAAAGATAGATGATAGATTTAGAGAGAAGATGCATGGATGATAGACTGATTTTTATATATCTTCTCTTTGGTGGTTTGAATGAGAAATGTCCTCCATATGCTCATATATTTGAACACTTGCTCCCTCTTTGGTGGCACTGTTTGGGGAAGTTGTGGAGCCTTCGGGAGATGGATCCTTGCTGGAGGAAGTATCAATGGGAGTGGGCTGTGAGGATTTAAAACTTCACCCCACTTTCTTATCCCTGAACCCCCTCTTCTCTCTCTCTCTCTCTCTTTCTCTCTCTCATAACTTTTCATATGATCAGCCATTTTCCTCCTTCATCCTCACCCTGATAGACTCTCCCTCTGGAACCCTTAGAGAAAGTAACCGTCTCTTCTTAAATTTGATCTGTGTATTTTATCACAGCCACAGAGAAGTAACCAATCCAGGCTCTCGCTGATAGAGACTGTTGAGGGCACGTCAGGAAAATCAAGAATGCTGTAGTTCAAAGGGAACATTTCACAGCCATCCTAACGAGGCCACCGATGACTTCAAATCTAGAGGGAACTTTTGATGAGGACTAGTGTCTTCCCATATCCTGCCTTGTAGCTACAAGGGAAGAAAATAATAGCCCCACAGTGGATTATTAAGGTCACCTCTTGGTCTGCTGAGCTCGGGTCACTTGGCTAAGGGGGACCAGATAGCTGTGGTGTGACTCCAGACACAAGTGTGAGGTGCTCCTGCCGACAATGCAGACCGACCACAAGGACGCTGAGAAAAGCCAGGATGACGAATGTTCTGCCTCATTAAAAGAGGGAGAGTAATCCATGACACTATCAAAACCAGGGTCAGAGATGAAGCCCAACAGCAGAGCACTTGCTTAAAATACACAAGGCTTAGGATTCAATCTCCAACCATACAAAAACATAATGAAACCAAAAGCCTGTCCAAATCATAAAAGATAAAGGCTGTGAAAAATGCAGATTAAAGGGGTGAAGATGGCCAGCAGTGGTGGCAGCAATGCAGAGCGAGGGCCCTTCATGCCACCGAACAGTGCACCTGACAGTGCTTGTTAAAACTTGAGGGACAATAAAACTGTAAATAGATCACAGAAATACAGAGTGCACAAAAAACAATGCTACAGGGCAAAGTGGGGGTGTTAGTCAGTCTGTTGTCACTGGGACAAACAAAATACCTGAGGAAAACTACTGGGAAGGTGAAAAACTTGTGCAGTGTCATAGTTTAGAGGCACCAGGCCAAGGTCTCTCAGCTTTGCTTCTGTGCCTGTGGTGAGGCAGGTCGCCATGGCAGAAGTATGTGCTGTCTCCTCACATCCAAGGATTTGAGATCTTTGAGTCCCTGCTGCTGCCCAGAAGCTCCAGTTGTCAGTGAGGTCCCTCCTATCCCTATCGTAATGATTTTATGTCCTACACCTACCACCCCTCAGGACAGAGCCAGAGATGAAGCCGCAGGAGCATGTCTGTGATGAAGCCGCAGGAGCATGTCTGTGATGATCTGAGTCACTGAGCATCCGGTTTCTCCATGACACTTTTTATCTTGCTACTTGACCACTGGTGTTGTTATTGTGGAGCATTCTAAGGATATGAGAGTAGGGTGTGTGTGTGTGTGTGTGTGTGTGTGTGTGTGTGTGTGTGTGTGTGTGAATGCTACTGCAATCCTAGGCCAGAGGCTTGACTCTGGGTATCCCAGCATATTGGGTCCAGCCGCTCACCAAAATCCCCAACGGAGGAAGTGATCGTG
>CABHPP010143498.1:0-10224 GCA_902168425.1 Peromyscus attwateri
TCTAAACTAGAAAGAAAAAGAATAACTACTTAAGAAGAAAACTGGGAAATACAAGGTATGAAAAAGTAGAAGATGGGGGCCTCTCTGATCTTGAGCAGGCATTCACAGCCTGGTTGGAATCAGCTATGTTTTCCTGAACAGCTGTGGGAAAGAGCGGGGTATATGGGATAAAATGGAAAGTAAATCATGGTGAAAACACGGGCATGTCTTGTTTTTCCTATGATCAATAAAACTGTCCTTGGGAACATTTTTGTATGCACATGATGATCTGATAATTTCAAGAAATTCTTCTTCTCCCTTATAGTGTACTGCATGATGATTTGTCCCACTGTGTGACTTAAGGTGCAGGACTTTCTCATTCAGTATATTAACTATATTGAAGGGCGATCTCAAGGCCCGTAGTTGTTGGCCAGTACAGACTGAGAATGAACCCAATGGTTCATTTGTATCATACTGCTTAGTTTGGTTTTTTCTCATTCTTTTGTGGTCTTATTGGTCTTTTTTCTATATTTTATATTTACTTGTTTTGTGTTTTATGGGTTTGGTTGTGTGTTTCTTGATTGTTATTATGGTTTAATTTTGATGTGCTTGTTTGCCTATCTGTTTGAGAGCGAGGGGGTGGGGAGGAAGGGAGGGAGGGAGAGGGAGAGGGAGAGGGAGGGGGGGAGAGGGAGAGGGAGAGGGAGAGGGAGAGATAGAGAGGGAGCAAATGAGAACTAAAGGGCATGTTGTCAGGAGGGTGAGGAGATAAAAAGATCTAGGAGTTTGGAGATGGGAGACCGTGATTAGAATATATTGTATGTAACTCTTTTACAAAAAAATATCAAACAAATCGTGCTAGGATTCTGCAAAGTTCTTCTAACCCACTGGAGCAATCAGTGTTCACACCAGTATTCTGCATTTATGAATTCCCCTCCCTCACACATTTCCCCAAACTCCCTTATATGAAATGTTACCTTAGAAATATAGTGTCCTGGGATCTGCATATTGTCCTCCATAGTTGTGGAGCAGTTATTATGCAGAGTCGTTGAGGTGAAGGTGGGTGGAGTTTCTTCTTCAGATGAAAGAGAACATTCAGCAATTTGAAGAAAAACTTTTGTGTGTAAGCACAAGTGTGTCTGGGCACAAGACTTGACACCCCTCATATCTGGAGAGAAGACACCCAGCAATTGGAAAGGGGCCATGGAGAGGAAACTGGAAGCTGTGCTGGGGATTCTCTGGGTTTGGATTTGCTGTGAGTTGTGCTCATCTAAGTTGATTTAGAGATTCTCCAGAAATGTCAGTGGTGGAGGGGAATGAGCCAACCCAAAGCTCCTGTGCAGTCATCCTTGTCTCCTGGGACATTAGCCAGGTGTGGGTGAAGACCCCTCACTGATTCCGGTTTGCTTTTGTTTCCCAACAGGGGTGAGAGGAGTTGAGGTGGAGCAGAGTCCTTCAGTCCTCAGTCTCCATGAGGGAACCAGTTCTGCCCTGAGATGCAATTTTTCTGTCACCGTGACATACATGCAGTGGTTCCGGCAGAATCCCGGGGGCAGCCTCATCAATCTTTTTTACCTGACTCCAGGAACAAAGGAGAATGGGAGGTTAAAGTCAACATTAAACTCCAAGGAGCGCTACAGCACCCTGCACATCAGAGATGCCCAGCTGGAGGACTCAGGCACCTACCTCTGTGCTGAGGCACAGTGCTCCCAGCAAGCCTGCAGCCTGGCCTCAAACTGCAAGTGTATGCAGCTAAAGCCCTGCCACAGGGTGACTCTGCAGGAGGCTTTTCACAGCTGTGGCTTTATCAGCTCTCCACCAATTACAGAGAAATTGTGAGGAAACACAAAATTATCACAGCAGAAATTCACACCTAAATTCAGATTGACATGACACTGACTTGGAGAAGCTTAAATGTTCAGAAACTTCAACCAGCATGACCAAAATGTGCACATTTTTTTTTTAATCAAATGCTTGTGCTAATGTCATGAAATATAAACTTCTCTTACACATTCCAGAATTATTTGGATCATTTCTCAAAATTGAAAGTTTAGAGCAACTATTTCCATCCTTTGTTTAGAGAGCATGATAAAAACATTTCCAGCTACTCTGTTCAGTATGAAGTTGATAAAAGAATTAAATTTGAAGATCTGATAGATTAAGTTGTAGAAAGGCAAGATGAACAAATCTTATTATTAAATCATGACATCATTTATACAATGTCTTGATAATTTTAAAAACATAATGCATTCAACTATGCAATATAAAACAAATATTTCACATAAAAATAATCAGAGCCAAAAGACAAATGACAAACTAGAGAAATATATTTACAATTTATATCACAATAATATTTGCAGCAATTAATTCTACCAAATATTTACACATCTGTAATGTAATATATATGCATAAATTCTCATTAAGACATTGCTTTCAAAAGTAAAAGTGGGACCCTCCTAAAGGTCACATAATAGGGGATTAATTCATTAAACAATAATTAAATATGATCCATACAACTGCTGTTTCCCAAGAACTGGCAGATTATATTCCACAGTTGAAAAACTGGACCTACCATTTGTCTCTTTGAGGAACTGGAAAGCAGCCATGCTCACTCACTCACAGTTTGTCTGTCCATTGTGTTTTCACATTGAAACAGCAGCTGAGTGGTTACAACAGTGACTGGAGTGACTAAAACATTTACTTTCTAGAGTATCACAAATTCACTGACAACTTGTGGTTCATTCACCTTCATCCCCATTGCAAGTACATCTGAGTCATATAGAGATTATCTGCGCTTCCCAAATAATAAACAATTCCTAATTGTCAATAAGATCCATGTGAGCATGTCTGGAAGTTGTGACACTAGAAGTGAGAACTTCTACAGTAGGAATTATTGATAGGGTGTAATTCTACTAGGTTTCCTTTATATGTTACTTGGCCTTTTTCCTTTGCAGATTTGAATATTCTTTTCTTGTTTGTGTGTTTAGTGTTTTGATTATTATGTGTCAAGGGAACTTTCTTTTCAGGTCCAAACTATTTGTTCTGTAGGCTTCTTGTACCTTTCTAGGCATGTTCTTACCTCTGCACATATCTAACTCCACACTTTCTTTTTCTTTTTTAAAAAACAGAGAAGTAAAAAAACCAAACAAACCAGAATAAAACAAACAGGAAAAAACAAATAAAAAGCATAAGAAGCTCATATACATGCAAAGACACATGCACACACACAAAAATATAAATCCACAAAATTGGAAATGATATAAACAAGGACAAATATGTTAAATAATGACCCACATAGAGCATTAAGAGACCTAAAAATAAACAAAAGAACAAAAACTACAACTGAGTTCATTTGCTGGGCATGAGGCCTACCCTAAAGTGTGGTTTGTATACCCAGTGAAATGCTGTTGGTAAAAACTAAATTTCCCCTTGTGAGCAGTTTTCAATTGGAGATAACTTCTTGGTTAGGGATGGGGCATGATGTCCTCTTCCCCTTTTCAGCACTGGGACCACATCTGCATAGGACCTGTGAGGGACTTAGTGTGTTGCCACCATCTATGAGTTCATATGTGAGCCAGTCTTATTGCGACTGGAGGGCATTATTTCCTTAGTGCCTTCCATCCCCACTGGCTTTCTGCTTCTTCTTCTTCTATAATATTCCCAGAATCCTGAGGGAAGAAGCTTAATGGAGACATTCCATTTACGACTGGGTGTTCCAAGGTCTCTCATTCTCTGCATTTTTTCCAGTTGAGGAGTTGTGGATCTAGGTGTTTGTTCCCATCTACTGCAAGTAGAAGCTTCCCTGATGATGGCTGAACAAGACATTGATCTATGGGTATGGCACAAAGTCATTAGAAGGCATTATATTGCTATGTATGTTTAGGAGGACAATGATATTTGGTTTTCCCTTAGGTCCATACCTATCTAGTCTCAGTATCTTAGCTCCCAGAGCAGTATCAGGCATGGATTCTATCTCATGGAGTGGGTCTTAAGCCCATTCAAAATGTGGTTGGTCACTCCAATATCACTTGTGCCATTATCATACCAGTATATCATGTATGGTGGTCACCGTTGCAGATCAAAGGATTTATAGCTGGGTTGGTGCTTACCTTTCTCCTCTGGTAGCATTCAGAGTATCTTCCTGAACCATGGACACAAGTTCATAGGAGTAAATGCTTTATTTAGGAACCAGCTCAATTTCTTCATGTTCAAAGAGATTTGTAGATATTGTTTGCAACAATAGTACTTTATCATCAGTTTGTGGAGAGCAACCAATAGCCTTGGTAATAGCCTGAGTTGTTGAAATTTTCCATGGGTCCCCTTTGGCCAACAACTCAGATGACACCTTCCTTGGCACTGGAGTTTTCACTTGTTGGTAGAAAATGTCTAGCTGGTGCTTTGTTTCCCTGTTATTCGGTGATTTCATTGACTTATATAATACATGTGCATTATATTAAGAATATAATATATATTATACTATATATATATGAATCTTCTCCTGTAGTAGTTTTCTATATGACCTCCCAGAATGGGCTTAGTTTGTGCTTTCTCTCTCCATATCTCCTCCCTTATTCTCTGTTCCCTCCTCCTTTCTGTTTAATCCTCCTATTCCACCCCTCCAACCCCATCTCTTTACTATCTATTCTATTTTTCACCTATTCAGGAAATCCTTCCTTCTCTTCTACTCTATCCCTAACCTCCGCAGGTATACAGATTGTGGCAAGCCTATTGAAGGCTTAAAAGCTAGAATCCAAATGTCAAAATATATACTATATTTGTTGTTTGTAGTTGGGGTCACCTCACTCAAGACGATTTTTTTCTAGCTCCATACATTTACCTGTGAATTTCATGACTTAATAGATGAGTAATATTTCATTCTAGAAATGTCCCATATTTCCATTATCTATCCATCTCTTGATGGACATCTAGGCTGTTTCCAATTTTTGTTATTATGAGTACTACAATGAATATTGATGAGCAGGTGTCTATATAACAGAATATAGAGTCCTATGAGTTTGTGTCCAAAAGTGGTCTAGCTGAATCTTGAGGTAGATCTATTCCTGTCTCCCTGAAGAACCACCATACTTATGCCCATAGTGAGTCTTAAAGTTTGCACTCTCAACTGCAATGGATGAGTGTTCCCCTTAAACTACATGCTCACCAGCATATGATATCATTTTTTTTATTGATTTTGGCCATTCTATGGGTGTAAGAAGAAATCTCATAGTATTTTTAATATGCATTTCCCTGAAAAAAATAAGGATTTTGAACTTTTAAGTGTTTCTCAGTTATTTGTTTTTCGTCTTTTGAGAACTTCTTTAGATCTGTACCTATTTCTTAAATTGAGTTGTTTCCTTTCTTGATATTTGGTCTTTTTAGTTTTTCATATGTTTTAGATATCAGCCCTATATCAACTGTATAATTGGTAATGATACTTTTCCTTTCTATAACTTGTCACTTTGTTCAAATGATGATGTTCTTTGCTCATACATAGCTTTTCAGTTCCATGAAGTTCCACTTGTCAATTATTGTTTTAATGACTTGGTGTGGGATATTTGTACACTGTGTGAATGTGTATTGCTGTGATTTGTATAATAAAAAGCTAAACAGTCAATAGCTAGGGAGGAGAGAATGGGCATAACTTCTGGGCAGAGAGTGAACTTCTGGAAGAAGAAAGGCAGAGTCAGCAGCCAGAGTGGAGGGAGCAGGATGGGCAGTATGGAGATGAGGTAACGAGCCACGTGGAAGAACATAGATTAAAACATATGGGTTAATTTCAGTTATAAGAACTAGTTAGGAACAAGCCTAAGCTGAAGCCAAGCTTTCATAATTAATAATAGGACACTGTATCATTATTTGAGGGCTGGTGGTCCTGATGAGAAAGTACTAGCAATACAGTGACTGTGCTATTAGCATCCTGTTCAAAAAGTCTTTACCCATGCCAATGAGTTCAAGATTATTCCACATTTCTATTTATTAGATTCAGAGTATCTGGATGGATGTTCTTGTCCTTGATCCATTTGGACTTGAGTTTTGTACAGGGCAATAAAAATTATTCTGTTTACATTCTTTTACATGTAGCCCTTCAGTTTGACCACAACCATTTGTTGAAGATGCTGTGTTTTTTCTGGTGTATAGTATTTGGGGTTTCTTTATCAAATGAGGTGTTCATAGGTGTGTGGACTTAGGTTGGGGTCTTTGATTCTAATCCACTGATCAGCATGTCTATTTATTTGTAATCCTGTTTTTCTGACTATTACTCTGCAGCACAACTTGAAACCTGAGGTGGTGATACACTAAGCAGTTCTTTCATTATTCATTTTTAATCTATCCTAAGTTGTTTGTGTTTCCATATAAAGCTGAAATTTTTGTTTTTAATTTTCTATTTCTGTGAAGAATTGTGTTTGAATTGACAGAGATTGCATTGAATCTGTCAATTGCTTTTGGTAAGGTGACTACTTTCACTATAATAATCCTAACAATTCATGAGCATGGGGGGCTTTATCTATTCATTATCTGATATCTTCTATTTTTTCTTCATGTTTTAAAATTGTTATTATACAAGTTTTTCACTTGCAGGGTTAGAGATGATCAAAGATATTTTATTATTTTTATGCTATTTTCATAGGTGTTGTTTTCCTGATTTCTTTCTGATTTTGTTTTCTTAGATGTAAATTTCTTTGACTGAGGTGTCCATTCCTTCTGCCTTGTCTTCAATGCGTGAGACTCCCTCTTCTGTGTCTTCTGCTTTGTTGGTGAAGCTTACCTCTGAGGCTTTGGTTTGACTTCCTAAATTTTTAATTTCTGGTTTTACCTTTGTTTGAAATCTCTTTAGTTATTCTATTTCTACTTGCATGTCTTGAATTGTTTTCTTCATTTTATTCCACTGTTTACTTATGTTTTCACAGATCTCATTAAGGGATTTTTCACAACCTCTTTAAGGTACTTGGAAAAATTCATAATATCTATTCTGATGTCCTTGCTTTGTTCTCAGCTATATTGCATTTTCCAGGTCTATTGTAGTAGGGTTACTGGGTTCCCATGGAGACATATTATCTTGGTTATTATTGATTGTAATTTTGTGCTGGTGTCTGGGGTTAGGATGATTATGTTTCTATCTGTATTGTCTTTGTTCAATGGGTATTTTTTTCCTTGGATTTTGTTGAACTCTCTCCATCTTAGTGAAGTATGGTTGATATGGCATGTTAGGGAGTGCTTCCATGGGCCAATGTGTGGCAGTAAGGAATAGATGTGGGTTAAAAGAAAAGGCTCAGTGAGGCTTCAGTAACAAGCTAAGGAGATGCTGTTCACACTTAAAGCAGGATCCATAAGAAGTTGGGGATGTGGTGTAAAGAGAATATCCTGAAGTATGTTGCAGTAAGGCAGGGAATTATGTGGAGAGATGGGGATGGAAGTGCTAGGCACCCTGGGTCTAAATCAAGAGTGGCAGTGTCCAGTGAATGAAATTGAAGAAGGGACATGTAAGCAGGCTGTTGCAAGGCTGAGGATGAGAATGGAGAGATTGTAATGGAGGATAGGAAGGATAGAGTGAATAAGCTACCTAAGTCTCTGCCAGTGTGGTCACTGGGGTAGAAAGTGCTTTTATGTATTGGAGGGTGACAGGAAGGAAAGGGTGTGGACTAGAGGGGATGCTGAGATGGTCCACAGGAAGGATGGAAGCTGAGTCCTCTGCAAGGTTTGGTGGAGTTCCTGGGGGAGGGAAACAGAGAGCAAGGACAAGACCCAGCAGGTAGCCTGCTACAGGCCTGGGAGTGAAACTGGTGAAACTGTAATGTAGGACAGGAAGGAGACTGAAGATGGACTACCTGCTTGCCAGGAATATGTGGCCACCAGGTTCCCAGGTGGAGTGTCTCTACTGTCATGTGACACAAAGCAGTGGTGGTGAGGGAGGAAAGGAAATGTAGCAAGGATCTGCTGAGTCCTCAGTGAATAGAGGAAGAGTGAGAGGACAGGTGAGTGGTCTGTTACAGGACTGGGTTACATGGTACCAGGGGAACTGAAATGGAAGACAGGAAGGACAGTGAAGATGGCCTTCTGCTTCCCAAGCCTGTGTGTACACTGGGTTCCCAGTTACACAGTGTTTGTAGCTGTTCACAGCTGACAGGAAGGAAAGGCAATGGGCTAGAAGCAGGGGGTGCTGGGAGGGTCCACAGGAAGGAGGAGAGATGGGATTGTTGGAAGGTTTTGGCAGATTCTCCAGGATATTCAGCACTGCACTTTTATCAGTATTTCATTCTAGATACTGTGGGAGTGAATGAGTGCAATGGATGGTGCCATCCTCAAGATGAAATGACTTCTGAGAAGGTTCCTAAGCGTAGCTGTGTGTATTTTTGATTCTAGGTCAACTTCTCTGGAAGGAAAGATGTATGCATAAAAACATCATATCTTCATCGTCAACAAGAACTCACTGAAGCAGAAAGAACATTGCCACTGAAAGCCCATGAGAGACCTGAAAAAGCCTTTTCCCGAATGTCATAACTCTCCAGGACAATTATTGACCTAAGTGTGTGTCTTCAGAAAAAGAAGAGTAGATTGATGAATGATCTGAGCATTCTGGGATATGGTAGTGGATTAGTAAATAAAGTTCTTGACAAGAAATGTTGTTACACACACTCACGAATATACAACATATGAATTTATATATGAAAATATTATATATATACATTTTAAATGAAGCATTATACATATGCTGTGTTAGATTTAAATCTCAGAAACAGGTTCACTAGTGTGTACAAATACCATTCTTGATCTCTCAGCACTAGAATACACTTAATATAACATTTTGCTGTTTTATGTGTCTGAGTCCCTCACAGGTCAGAGAACACTTAAATAGAGACCTCATGGGTTAAGAGTGCAACCACAAGGTGGTAGTAGACCTCAGCTGCTGTGGAGTATGCAGAGGATTCACTTCCTTGTGCTGATTGTGCAGGATTAGGGCAGAAGCACAGCCTTTTTCTCAGTGGCTGAGTGAATGACTCAAGAGGTAGAATTGTTACTGAGGAAGAACAACACCCTGGTAACTGTAGCTGACCTGTTAGTCATCACAGTCTACACTGGATCTTAATTTAATTGGAATAACAATGAAGACACTTGTTCCTACTTTATTTGTGTTTCTGTGGTTGCAGTTGGATGGTGAGTTAAGATTTTAGGACCACAGAATACTCAGTGGGCATTTCTGAGACATTCAGGAGGAACTCTATTTTAGTCAGGTTTTCTCTGTTACTATAAAAAAAAAAGAGAGAGAGATATAATTTTGCAAGGTTATGACCTGACAGCATTTCTCCTTTCTTTCCATCTTTCTGCACAGGGGTGAGCCAAGGTGAGCAGGTGGAGCAGCATCCTTCCACCCTGGTAGTCCAGGAGGGAGCCAGCGCTGTCATCAACTGCACTTACACAGACAGTGTCTCATCCTACTTCCCTTGGTATAAGCAAGGACCTGGAGAGAATCTTCAGCTTGTTATTGACATTCGTTCAACTGTGGAAAGAAAACAGGAGCAAAGACTGATCGTTTTACAGGATAAGAAAGCCAAACACCTCTCCCTGCACATCACAGACACCCGGCCTGGAGACTCTGCCCTGTACTTCTGTGCTGCAAATGCACACTGCTCCACATGCACCTGCAGCCTGTCCTCAAACCTGCCACAGGGCCTGGAACCCCATCCACATCCTGTGTCCCAGGCCTTCAGTGCGGCATGTGTCAGTTGTTAGTTGACAAGTGCCAACTACAGTGCAGACATTAAACACACAAAATAAGTAGGTTAGCTTTGAGACACTGAAGCAATTTATGACAGTTTTGTCTATTTTTAAAAATTGAAATACAACTTCCTCATCCCCTTTTCTTTGCTGCAATGCATGGTGAGTGTCACAGAGAACCAGAACTCACTGTGCTTTAGAGAAGAAGTGGCTGCGGCACACTCAGCCCCAGATGGGACATCTGCATCACAGACCCTCCTCCCAAGGTCAGAGGTCACCAAGGAAGAGGGGGCAAAAAGACTGTAAGAGCCATAGGTATAAGATGACCTCAAGGAAACAGTGTTTTCTGGACACAGCAGGACAGCTGAACACATGGACTCACAAAGGTTGACAGTACACTTAAGACTTGCAAAGGATCAGGCCAGACACAGTTCCAGCAAGCTGAGGGAAGGTGGGCATCCCACCCTTAGCTAAGGAGCTATGAGCAGTTGGTAACTGCTGGAAGAGAGAATCAGGATTCTTTAAAGGTGC
>CABHPP010143499.1:6663-48433 GCA_902168425.1 Peromyscus attwateri
TCTTTCTTTCTTTCTTTCTTTCTTTCTTTCTTTCTTTCTTTCTTTCTACATAACTCACTTAGTCTATTTCCTGCTATCTATATACTCATGAGTTTAAAGCCTTCCACCAGAGTGGATTGATTCTACAGGGATGGGGTGGTAGGGCTGAGATGGAGGTGGGGTGGGAATGGGAGTGCAGAGAGGTAGAGGAGGAAAAACCAAGAAAGCGTGATTCGCTGTCACTCTTAAAGAGAACTGATTCTTCCTTTCCCCAAAGCATCAGCTGTTAGTAGCTCTTCAGTTAATTGTGAGGACTCATGTTCTCTTCACTGTTCCATGACAGTGTTGTTTGGTTTGAACTTGCTGTAAGTCTTATGCAGATAATCAAAGCTGCTATGAGTTCATGAATCTGGTAGTCCTGACATGTCCATAAGACACTGTTTCCAGTCCCACTGACATCCAGCCCTAGCAGTCTTTTTTCTTTATTGTACTTTTTGGTCCTTGAGCCGTGTGAGGAGACAGTGTGATATAAGTTCCATTTATGGCTGAGAATTCCACAAACTAATTCTCTGCACTTAGGCCATTTTTGAGTTTCTGTGCTAACTTCCCCTCTTTAAATAAGGAATCTTTGTCGAATAACAAGCAGCTATAATTGCATGAATGTACATCTGAGACTAAAGTTCAGCTGAGCCACATACCCGTTTTGGTGACATTACCTTTTTTTTCTTTTTTTAAACTAGTATGGCTCTGTACTATATCTTGAGATTAAATATAGCAATTCCTACAGCATCATCACAATCATTAGTATTGTTGTTGTTGTTGTTAGTGGTAGTACTAGTAATAGTTGTATTTTGCTTTATTTTGGTTCTTCTAATCACATTCAAAATTGCTTTAGCCATCTGCTGTATTTTGTGCTTCTGTGTGGATTTTAAGCCCTCTCTTTCTATTTCTGTAAAGAATATCATTAGATTTTTAAAAAAATTTAATTGAGAATTTTTTATTCAATATATTCTGACCTCAGTTTTTCTTCCCCCAGCTCCTCCCTTTGATCAGGATTACATGACTCTGTGAATTCCTTTTGTTAGGATGTTTTTACAACATTAATTCTACTAATGCATTGATCATGGACAATATTGCCATATTCTAGTGTTTATTTTGATTTTTTTCTTTTAGTATTTAAATTTTTGTCATAGAGGTCTTTTAACTCGTCAGTAAGAATTATTACGAGTTTTAAATTTTGAGGATATTGGGAATGGGGTTGTTTCTATTTATTTCTCAGAATTTTTGTTGTTGGGATATAGAAATGCTACTGGTTATTATAAGATAATTTTGTATGATTTGTAATTTTTCTCTTTAAAGTCTGTATGGTTTATTAGATTTGTTGGCTTAAGTATGTTGAGCCATTCTAAATTTCTGCTGTGAGTACATCTGTACTTATGGTGGGTTTTTTTTTGTTGTTGTTGTTGTTTTGTTTTGTTTTTTTTAGGATTGTAATATCTTTCTGGTTGAATGTTCCCTTGATCAGAATGAAGTATTAAAGACTTCTTTATCTTTCCTCCTTAATTTTTTGTTTGAAATTTGTTTTGTCAGATATTAGAAAAAATATCCTTGTTTGTATTCCAATATTCCACTTAATAAAATATTTGTCTAAGTAGTTTAATTATTATAAAACTATGACTTAAAAAGAGCAACGGAATAATTCATCCAGGGGTTATTCTGTATTTATCTCACTGTGTTTATATTATTTATGTATTAATATATTAGTCTGTGTCAATTATAGTTTTCTTAAGGGAAGCTATAATCTGATGGTTACAGCAATAGCACCATCTGAAATTCATCTATATGAGGAACTCCTGTGTTTCTGAAAGAAGAGCCAAGTGCTTCTTTGTATCTGTTTGGGGTGACTTTGGGTGACTTGGGTGCTAATGAATGTGTTGGGGGCATCTGACTTACAACGTACAGCAGTCTCATAGGAACACATCAAAAACAGTCACAGCTTTCCTGGATTGGTACTTCTAATGGTTCATTTGTGAGGTATACATAAGGATTGTCCACCTAGCACCATAAGATAACCCAGAGATCTTGTTATGGGGGCATTCTATGTGATGCAGTGAGGATATCTGATATTGTTAATACTTACACAAGAAATCTCCTACCAGGAAATGATTCTTACTGTCCAAAAACAAACACCAATAATGAATTCTTGCATCAACAACAAAATTAAGCCTCTAATAAAGAGGTCTAAAAAATGTGTAGAATTACTGAAAATAACTGAATAGTGCTGTAGGATGTCCTGTATGCTGTAAATATATGTTGCTATGATTGATAAATAAAATGCTGATTGGCCAGTAGTCTGGCAGGAAGGATAGTGTAGGCGGGACAAGGAGAGAGGAGAATGCTGGCAAGTGGAAGGCTGTGGAGAGGAGACGCTGCCAGCCACCACAAGGAGAAGCATGATGTAAGATACCAGTAAGCCATGAGCCACGCGGCAAGGTATAGATTAATAGAAATGGGTTAATTTAAGATATAAGAACAGATAGCAAGAAGCCTGCCATGGCCATACAGTTTATAAGTAATATAAGTCTCTGTGTGTTTACTTGGGGAACTAGAGTAGGAGAGATTTGTCCCGAATGCCGGCAGACCAGGACACAGAAAAACTTCAGCTACAGAATAGTGTCCCCGAGTTTGCCTCATTTTAGCATTTTTTAAAAGTTATTACAAAATTAAACTACTATTTGCGACCCATCCAAGTAAAAATGTTCATAAGTGTGATTGTGTGTACACTTTTAGTATCCTCCTTTGTATAATTCCTCCCTCCCTTCTGAGCCTACGTTCTGCCCCTCTCTTCTCTTTTTTCCCTCCTTAAGTTCTTTCCTTCCCTCTCTTCCTCTTCGACGCCTCCTTTCTTTCATTGTTTCTGTCTTGCTCCGTTTATGCTGCTTTTGAAGAATTAGTTATTAAATATCCTTTCCTTAACTGGGCCTAAATGAAATGTAGGCATTTAAGAATGAACTCTAAAACCTGGGATTGAAAAAGTAACTTCATTTTGGTACTAAGCCAGTATTTAAGGATTCAAGGCTGTCAACATGATCCTGGTGTCCAACCATATGCATATGCAAATAATGTGGATATTTTATTATGACATAAATAAATTTAAATTTTGTCATATATGTATCTGGGATAATTAACAAACATGTTTTGATAGATTACAGTGTATGGGGTCAATTTAATGTTACCTTATTCCTGGGCCTTTGTTAAGAGTATAATTATGTTTTGTTTTGGCATTTTACTATCTTGTTAATTTTTTGCTTGATAGTTTTTGATTTTCATCTTAGTGTGCTTTTTTTCCTTTTGAGAGAGAACATAAAGTTGGGTGGGTAGGGATTTGGGGAGGATTTTGAGTTGGAGGAGGGAAAAACATAATCAAAATATAGTATATGAAAAACACTTTTAAATAAAAATTCCATGATTATTAAAAGTAAAACATTCTAACTATAAAGTTCCATATGTGAAAAATATTAAAAGAATGTGTGCTATGATTTGATGACAAAATTATAAAAGCACAAAGTGCTTTAGATGGTAGTAGCACATACTGGCATGTAAACCAATGGAAGAGAAGACCCAAATGTGAATTCACATTGTAAAGCTATTTCATATTTCACAAAGACGCCAATGCCCATACTAGAAAAAAGACAGGATCTTCAATAAATTCTACTGGGACAACTGCATGTGAACATGTAGAAGAAAGCTATATCTATCATACTGCCCCAAAATCAACTCCAAATCGATCAAATACCTCAATGTGAAACCTGAAATGCTGAAATGGCTAGAAAGAAATACAGGCAGTACCCTGCATGAATATAGACGTAGAGAGGACTTTCGGAATGGGACACCTTTTACCTAGAAATTAAGGTCAACAATTGAAAAAAATGCGACCTCAAAAAGTTAAAAAAGCTTCTGAATAGCAAAGAAAACTCTTCAGTTGAGTGAAGAGGAAGCCCTTAGAGGGAGAGAACCTTTGCCAGGTATATATTTGATAGAAGGTTGAGATCTAGAATATAAAAGAATTCAAAGAAACAAATGACAAAATTAAAATCAACTAAAAATTAGGAGCTGAAGAGATGGCTCAGTAATTAAAAGCACTGGTCACTCTTCCAGAGGACCTGGTTTCAATTGCCAGCATCCACATAAAAGCTGACAACTGTCTGTAACTCCGGTTGCAGGGTACCTGGCATCCTCATACAATCACGAATATAGACAAAACACTAATGCACATAAGTCAAAAAATTAAAAGATGTACAATTAGTAAAATACATAAATTAACTAACTATGTGGGTGCTCAACATCAACTGATAAGTCTACAACACATCCTCTATACCTGAGGCTGAGAGAACATCACACACAGGGGGCAGAAAGAAGTGCCAGAGGACCAGGATGTCTGAGGTGACCATGGGAAACTGCACCTAGGAAATCTCAAAAATTGGTGACCTAAGCAAGAGAAGCACACTGGCAATTCCAGCTCACATTCCAGTGAGGATGGCAAAAATTCACAAGACCCCATCCAGAGCTGAAGAGTTATAGGGAATTAAGGCTGGTGAGAGAGGGAGAATCAGTTTTCTCAAGGGAAGAGACTCTGATAAGTTATGCAATCACGAGCAGTGAGTCCTAAAAACATATACACAGGAACAACACTAAATGTTCAGCAGGCTGCATTTACACACACACACACACACACACACACACACACACACACACACACTCATACACATTTTAATCATTTTTCTCCTCTTCACTTAGGTTTCTTTTGCTGAGCTTTTGGGAATCAATCATTTCATGGACTCAGTACAGTTCCTTATGAGATTTCAAGAAGTCCCAGCCACTTCTGATGAAAATTTCACTGTGACTGAGACAACTTTCAACAGTGTTCCTGTCCGCATCTACATGCCCAAAAGGAAGTCAGAGACACTCAGGAGGGGCCTGTTTTTTATTCATGGCGGTGGTTGGTGTTTGGGGAGTGCTGGTATGTCCTCTTCGTTGAGTATTCTTGTTTGTCCAATAATCACATTAAAAGCTCATATATGTTAGTAATAATAACATAAGTCAGTGATATATAAGAGTAATAATGCTTTGATTGTTTGAAATGTGTTCTTCTCTCAAAGGGGGATTGATTACTATTAAGAACTGTAGAAAGTCTCAGGTAAGAAGAGGAAGGGCCTCTTGAACACAGACAGGGCTTTATTATTGCAAGATGCTGTGAGAACAGAGGTGGGGTGAGCTAGCAGCAAGTAGAGATGGTTACTGTGCTCTTTTATAATGAGGGAAAAAAGAACAAAGATGTTAGGTGTGAAAAGCACAGAGCCGAACATGCTATTTTTATTTGATATTATATATTTTCCTTTGTTACATATAGGTTGTATAATATAATATTTTACCACATATAATTATATTTATTATAATTTTGCTTTACTGAATGTAAATATATAAAATATAAATAATATACCCAATATATCTTATATATTTTATAATGCATACATTTCATAATAACATGAGGAGGCTATGAAAATTTTATAAGTTGATTTTTAGATAGTGGCATATGAGGTATTCTGGAATTTGAGTTGTGATTAAGGGATTAAGTACATTTGGCCTTGAGACAATGGGAGGTAATTGTGCTTCTCTTTCTTCTTTGGGGATCGTCAGCCACTGGTCTATGAGGTTGGAGGCAGCAGAAGTGGGGAACAGGGTTCAGACAGCTGTGGATATGATAGAGATAGCCCTCAAAGATATGACTTTGTGAGACAACTCAACTTTATTCTAGAGTGTATGGAATATGTAGGTTTGGGGACAGTAGCTGAGGAATCACCTAATTTACAGTAAACAGCACACTCCTATCATAAAGCCGGGTTAGTGGCAGCACAGGCCTATGAAAAAAGCCAGAGCATGTTATTAAGTTACTATGTGGTCAGCAGGGGAAGAGCATTTGCAGGGAACTCAGTTAAGGGTCACCCTTGAGATAGTCAAGTCAGGCATCTGGGCCTAGAGACATCCTCCAAATAAGGGCAAGTAGAGAGCAGGAAACCTCGCTGAGGTGGCAGTCCTTTCTCCAAGTTGCCAAGCTTGAAGAAAGCTGCCAGGCCATGATAGACTGCAACCTCTGATCAGTAGGCCCTCCCAACATCTCCCCCAGTTCTTTTTTACAATGGAGAGGTGTCATTGTAAGCCCTGAGGAACCTGTCATCTGAATCAGAAGGGTCCATGGCCTGGTAGTGAGCCATGACCTGATTGGTGGTAATTTTAGCAATGGTAGTAGTCTACCACAGGAGGAACTGAATAAGGCAAGGGGCAAGCTTTAAAATAAAACACAGTATGATCAGGGGACTGATAAAGAGTAGGAGCCAGGAAAACAAGGGGTTATGGAACCAGCTAAGTTGCTCTATGGATTGGAATTTTGAGAGCAGGTCTTTGCAGAGTTTTTTGAGGGCATTGACATTAGTTTCAACAACATTTGATTCATTTATGTAGAAGTAACATTCTTTCCCCTGATACCAAACAAGTCCTGCAATGTTCAGCATGTTATAAGATCCAGTGCTCTTCTCTTTGGAGCACAACCCCAGTAAGAGAGTGCATCTGTTGCTAGAGGGATTCAAGGCTGTCAGTCATGGATGGCATCACCTGATTATGTCTGTTTCTGAAGTCCCAAGACAGATGTTGTGTCTAGAGGATGGCAGTTGTTGCAGCCCCGGTGGATCCAAGGGAGATGACAAGTCCTATTCCCACCAGTAAAGGAAGGACTAGTTCTCATCTTTGGTTTGTAGCCACCGTGTTGCTTCTTCCTCCTCGTAAGGATAGACCTGGGGAACAATCACAGTGGGGGTGCAAAACGCTGGCAGAGGCATGTCTATGCAGGCTATCTTTCCCTTACTCCAAAGAAGGAGAAGAGCGGCACAGATTGGCTTGGAAAGAGTGATGGCAGTGAGGCATTGGTAATGAGTAGGCTTGTCCAGACTAGATGTGCAAACTGGACAGCCAGTCAAATAGGAGACTATCAGATGGGCAAGAACCAGTGGAATCTTTTGTGGTCCTGGGGTAAAGGAGAGTGGTATTGACCAGTACAGCTGTCAGCAGAGGTCTATTGCTGGGTGCACAAAAGAAACTGTTAGAGGCATTAGGGTGGGTAGTGAAAGGGCAAAAGTCAGCAACATATTGAGCATACTGCGGCCAGCATGGACTGAGCAATGCTTCTTAGTTGTGTCTCCTGTTTTAAGAATATTTTATGGGCTAACATGGATGAGGAGGTTCACAGCAGCTGGTAAGAAATATGAATATCAGCAGAGGGATGCTCAGCATAACCCGTGGGGTGTGGTTTTCCCACGACTCCTGTTTTTCATCTTCCATTGCAGGGGTGATAATGGTGAGATGGTTATTTAGGTTTTGAAACAGAAATGGCATCCTTGGTTGGGGCAGTCCAAGGGCCCAACCTCCTGGATTTTTGCCCTCATAGATTTCCTGAAGGGAAAAAACACCAGTAGTGGGTGTTGGGTTGATAATTAGGGGGTTGAACAGAGAAAGGACAGACCTGTAATATAGCAGAGACCAGAGATTGTTTTTAAAAGAGCAAAGAGAGAGGCTTGGAAGAGGAGCATATGGCTTTGGCAGTGGCCATCAGGTCATGGATGTCCTTTCAGGAGATTTTTGTTGTTTTTTAAGAGGTGGCATTTTTTCCATATCTGCGGTCCCTGATTGGTCAGTGAGAGGTATTAACCTGTTGATAAACCTGAGCCCATTTTTTTGTATATCAATCAACATTTTAACCTACCTCTACCATTTAACCATTTCTGGTCCTCAGGGTGATGTCAGACATTTCTGGCTGGGACTCAAATAGACCTCAGTTGGTCCTTTCTGTGGAAGAAACACAAGCAAAAACACCTCTTCCCGTTTTGAGGAAGGGGTTAGGTCCCTTCCACATTCTGTCTGGGGTCTAACTCCATCATACCAAGATGGGAAGGTATTTGGAGTTTTTGTTGATATTAATATATTTAGGGTAGCCAGGGCCATTGCCAGCTGCATGTTAGAAGTGTAGATGTTCATTTTTTGTTGTTAAGTTGAGCATTTTGGAGTTTGATATGTTTTCTCTATGATCCCTTAGCCTTGGGGATTGTAAGGAATCCCCATGTGGTGGGCAATCTCCCATTGTAAGCAAAGGCCTTGAATTGGGAACTGGTAAAGGTACGACCATTGTCAGATTTTTTTCTTAAATTTAGGACAGGGTATGTGAGCCATATACATAGGGACTGAGGGACACTGTGAAAATCTGGCAGCCAAGTCCAGCTTTGATATGTTAAATAGGCACCTCAGCCTTTTGTCCCAGGTTTAAAATGAGTGTGTGTGTGTGTGTGTGTGTGTGTGTGTGTGTGTGTGTGTGTTAAAGATAAAAAGTAAAGCTAAAAATTAGCTTAAATTTTTAAATACTGACCAAGATGGAACTTGGTCAGGACCACCATCTGCTGTGTGGCCCTAAGATGTGTGTCGTTAGGATTTATATGGATGAGACCATATGCTACTATAACTTTTCATAAGACTTTGTTGTTACTTTTTTTAAGAACTACAAATTTCAGAATCCCAGGAAGTTACCTGGTCCTTGGGTAGGTGTTATCTTTCTAAAAACTATAATTCCCAGAATCCCAGAAAGTTACTTGATCTCTTAACAGGTGCTATCTTTTAAGAAGTACAACTCCCAGAATTCTAGGAAGTTACCCCATCTTTGGGCAGGTGGGGCTTACAGGTTACTTCAGGTCTAACATTCCCCCTGTGCAGCTGTATCTTGGGTTAAATATTTGACTCTATGATGGAAACTGGTTTACATTAGGATCTAATAACCATCAGGTTAATGACACCAAGACAGGAACTGTCATTTAGTTATTACATTGATGATGTAAGAGTCAATAGTATATAACAAAACAGAATGGCGGAAGGCGCTGTGATCAACAATATCTCTTTGTTCTGCATAAAGCAGACCAGGTGTTCTATCATATTATGGAATCATTTTAATTAGTGAATCTACCTGTTGATAAACCTGAGCCCATTTTTTGTATATCAATCAACATTTTAAGTAGTCATTTTGTCGCCTATATCATGGAGTTGTTTTTTTTTTTTAAGATTTATTTATTTATTTATTATGTATACAGCATGTATGACTGCAGGCCAGAAGAGGGCACCAGATCTCATTACAGATGCTTTTGAGCCACTATGTGGTTGCTGGGAATTGAACTCAGGACCTCTGGAAGAGCAGTCAGTGCTCTTAACCTCTGAGCCATCTCTCCAGTGCCCCCAGAGAGTTTTCTTTGGACTTAGACCTATTTAGCAACTGTTACTGGGGCAGTAGGCCCTCTCTATGTGGTCACTTTTAAATTATATGGTGGTAAGGTCACATGGCATTCATCTTATCCATCCCTAGCAAAGATGATGACCCGTCACGTGGTCCTTTAGAGAGGGCAACAAGCCACGTGTTACTTATATGCTAGAATGGGATCAAGGCACATGGTCTCTATAAGATTACCTATGTACAGAATTTTAACTATCAATCATGTATTACTAACTTTAAGTTAACCCTTTTTATAGGTTTAACAGAATTTTAGCCAAATCCAATAAAATGAACTTATAAATCTTGAAGTATGGAATGTTTACACAAATCAAGTCTGATTTTTGGGTTGTTCTGCTCTGCTCTCTTTGCCAGGAGATTCAACCCAACACGGGGCATAGAGGAAACTTCTAAACGTGCTGGAATCTAGAGAAGGGGAGAGCAAGACCCCAACTCTAGAAACAGCTTTTGAATAAAACAGAACACCAAAAAACATCTTCAATGGTTTCTACACCAAAAGGATACCTAAACTTTTGTTAACCCGAATCTGTGACCAGAGAGCTCAGAGGTATATTCTGAGGTCTGGTCATAAGGGTGGTGACTGCAGAGACAAGGGAGACGATAGAGACAAAGACATCAACCCATTTCTGTTTCCAAGTCGGGGAATAGTCATGTGTACCTTCAACACCTTAAATCTGCTAAATGTGAGGGAAAGACATGGATCTTGAATAGAATGGTAGTGGTTTAGACCAGGCAGTGGAAGCTAAGAGAGCGAGCCCCTTGACTGTGTCTATGTGAAAACGGCTCAGGATGTGTTTTCTACGTTGATGATGAAGTGCTGCAAACAGTAGAAGCAGTTGCAGATGGTCTTCTCTGTGAGGAGCAATGTGAGATGTTGTGCCTTTGCTGACAAGCTTCTCCAGCAGGTGGCTTGCCGGTCTCTCACTCCGTTTTCTCAATTTCAGCTTTTGCTGACTACGACCTTCTGGCAAGACGGACAGCTGATAGACTTGATGCTGTTGTCGTGTCAACTGAGTAAGACTGTGGTTTGCTTCTTCAGTGTTCAAGTAGTGTGCTTTGTGTGGAAAGAAGCCAACACTCTTGGCTTCTTTTGTTTGTTTTGGTGTGGTTTGGTTTGGTTATCCCTGGAATATTTCAACTGAAATTAAGAGTGTGAGCAAAGAGAAAGTGAACTTGAGTTGGTGAGAATGGAGTCAGAGATAACAAAACAAAAAAGCCGAACAAAACACCAGGAACCAAAATAGAAAGTTCAGAAATCATTAGAACACATTAACACTCGTGCAATACACACATCAATGACCCACATGGAATTTATACCTTAGCTTCTTCCAACAGAGTGAGTACTTAGAGAATCACAGGCAAATAAGGTTTGAAATTTTGCCTTGAGTCTTTATACATGTCATATATTATTAATTCAGTCTAATCTATCCATATGTGAACTGAGAATCATATATTTTCTACACAATATGAGCTTTCTGAGGATTACATGGTAAACTGTACTTAAGGGGTTAGTATATTGTATGTCATGGCATAACCATCAATGAAAACAATTAATCCTCAACCTACATGTGGAAACAGGAAAATAGCATACTAAGGCAATAATTGATAAGAAAGTAATTTGATAGGAATGAATAGAAAGATGAAGTAATTAATAAAACAGAGTGGTCACATATGGCTTTGATACTAGGTGAAGTTTAAACATGAAATTAATAAGATTTGTTTGTCATTGATTAATTTCCAATAAAGTATAGTAATAGTAAAAGGAAAATGCTGGGAAATGTATTAGGGAAATGTATTACCTGCTATATTTTTCATTCTTTTATTTTTGCCTGAAGGTGAATTCAATTGTTTTACTCAAGTTTTTACTAGTATAATAATGAAATCAGACAAGGTTTTGGGATGGAGTATGTCTGTGTGTATATAGCTAGCATAATATTTGTTTTTTAAAGTAAAATTAGACTTTTATTTTAGAGAGGTACAATATAAATTTTAATTTCATTCATTTGAAATACTTCTTCACACAGCTATGGCTTAGCCCCCAAATACCATTTTCCACATCAGTTTGAAGACGTTTACAGTGCCTTGCGATGGTTCTTACAAGAAGACATTCTTGAAAGATATGGCATAGACCCTAGAAGAGTTGGTGTATCTGGGGACAGTGCTGGTGGGAACTTAGCTGCAGCTGTGACCCAACAGGTTTGTTTGGGATCTTAAAACACCCTACATGTAACTACATTTGCCTCAATATTTGAAAGATCAGTGATAACATGCTATTTTATTACCATGTTGAAATATTAGAGAAACACCTGGACTGATGTCAGAAAACATTTGTCTATATAGTTTTTCCAAGATTGTTCTATGTCAACATTTTTTTTATATATACTATGACAGAATACATTTTCTAGACTGCTGCTTGAATATAATTATTATGGTCAGTCAGGTAATATCCTTCACTGTTATATTGAGGGTTGTACTAGTAAAATTGATCAATGAAACTGATTACCATAACTGAGAACATGGTAACTGTAATATATACAATTGGAGGATGCCAAAACCGATATAATATTTCTTGGTATCAAAATAATGTAATTTTCAAAAGGAAAAATGTTATCCCAGAGAACTATGAAAGTAATTAGTAGGTTTATAGCAACCTTTTGCTTGACAAAGGATTGATAATTTTCAGATCTGAATTGTTCATAAAATTTTAGGATATTTAGCTACTATAAGTACATTTCATTTGCCACACACTGCTACATTTAAGGTACCTTTTTCATTCCCAGAGAAAAGAAGCTACACATTCTGTGGTTTGTTCTAATATCCTGTGAAACAAATGTACAATATATTCCAGAGTTTGAATTCTACACTGAATATGCCTCATTTCTCTGGAAGGCAGCCTGGTACAAAATGAGGTACACATCAAGAGGCAAGAATTTTGGAATTAAATCAGTATCTGACTATGGGCTTGCCCATTTCTCATAATTCCTTTAAGCATACATTTGTTTTCCCTGTTACATCATAAACCCTTCTTTTATATGTTCCAGCTTCTGTAGTTTTTAAACAATTCTGATCCATAATTATTTAATATCTGTATGAAATATCATATAACATACTATGGACCATCACAGACTAAAAAGAAGCAGAACATTCCTAGACCTAACACATTTTCAGGACAAAGTAGCTCCATGCAGTAAACCTTAACATTCACTGTTTTGTCTTCTGTAACATGTGCACTACTTAAAGGTACACTTTTACCTGAGATGAATGTTGGTACCCTCTCAGGGTTATAGCTGTGAGGCTAAATTGAAGAACCTCCCCTCATTCATTCTCCTGGATAGGACATGCATAAACTACCCCCTATGTAATATGCTGAAATTATTGGCTCCCAGTGTCAGAGCCAAACAATGTTCATAACAGTTAAAGCTATGCTTCTCATCATCTTCCTTGATATTTGGCTGAAGTTAATATGTTTAATAATGCATGACTTACCAAAATCATAAAAGCCCTTTCAGGAGAAATATGGCATATTATTTCCACTGGTATTTTTGTAATTCAATCTTGAGTATTCTGTAAAACATGTCTACATGATGGCAATAATTGTATTAGAGAATAGACACTGACAATATAGAAAATTGGAAAATTCTGTGAGATATTTTTGTTGTATCTGATTATCTGAATTTATCTAATTTCTACAGAGGAAAATAGAACTACTAATTAAAATATTTATTCAAATGTAATTTTAATTCCTTTTCAGGTCATACAGGATCCAGATGTCAAGACCAAACTCAAGGTCCAAGCCTTAGTATATCCTGCCCTTCAGGCTCTTGATATGAAATTACCTTCATACCAAGAAGGTTCATATTTTCCATTTTTACCCACCTCATTGATGGTCAGGTTTTGGAGTGAATACTTTACTACTGATCGGACTCTGGAGAAAGCCATGCTTCTCAACCAACATGTACCTATGGAATTCAGCCATCTGTTCCAATTCGTGAACTGGAGTTCCTTGCTCCCTGAGAGATATAAGACAGGTCACTTTTATGAGAGCCCCACTCCTGGTAGTTCTGAGCTTGCTAAAAAATACCCAGGGTTTCTAGATGTAAAGGCATGCCCTCTGTTGGCCAATGACAACACATTGAGTCATTTACCTCTGACCTATATCATCACTTGTCAGTATGATGTCCTAAGAGACGATGGACTCATGTATGCCATGCGGCTTCAGAATGCTGGAGTTCATGTGACTCATCACCACTTTGAGGATGGATTCCATGGAGAATTCACCCTTCATCATTTTAAAATTGCAGACAAGATGCAAAATCAGTACTTGAGTTGGCTTATGAAAAATCTATAGCAAATCCTACACAGTGATCTGTTAAAGATATATAAGAAATAAACTAGTAAAAAAAATCACGGTTTTGACAGTTCATAGACTGTTTAAAACTTCTGTTGTTCCTAAGGAGCTGATAGCTTTTGTCTTTTGTTCTTGTTATTTATTATTAACAGACACTTTTCTATGTTATAACTCCTCCTTTATTTACCTACAGACACACACCCACCTCCAAACCAGCATTTTATGTGGGTGCTGACAAATTCATGTCCCCATGCTTGTGAAGCAAGTACTTAATCAGCTGAGACATGTCTCCAGGCCAGAATTCCATCACAATTCTACAGTACACTTTTACTATGCATTATTATTACACATATAAGAAAACTGGGGCTTAAAGAAGTGAAATAATAACATGTGTTCTAAATCTAGATATGAATTGTAAGACCGATACTCAAGTACATGGTATGTCAACACCAGTGGCTTTACATTTGGGAAACTAAACTTCATTTTATACTTCATCATTGCCATTAAATTTGATCATAATTGCCCTTTTCTCTTGATGTATACTTTAAACTATGTTTCAAAAGAAAACACAAGTATAGCATAATTTATATAGTTTCTGAAGTATCATGCTACCCAATGCTTACTTTAAATTATTTTAATGTTGATAACATTCTATCAATTCATTAATACTGAGGAGAACCTCATCTTATTAGTTCAAAATCCATGTGCTTGTAGCAAATGTGTTTCTACTCTTAGACTTAAGAGAATGAGATTTTGCATGTGGCATTCTTTTTCTCAGGATCAAACAGTAACTTTAATTTCTGACATCTCTAGTTTCTGTTTCCATTGATTCAATGAAAATGCTCTGTATATGTGGTTAAGTTCAATACATTGTACTAAACTCTTGTGCTCTTGGCTTTCTTCTCTACTGGTTGTATGAGCTTGTATACATATCTATTTCCTGCACCAGTAGTAATAGGATTAGGTAGCAAATAAATTAAGTCAAGTTTTGAATGAGAAATTATTGTGTAATATATTAAAAACTATAAAAATATATTTCAGGTAAGGAGGTCCCTGGACCCTGAGACCCAAATCTACATTTTCTCAGTTCACTTAGCTCTGAGGATGACAAACCTCAAGTTCACAGACCTCCAACTCTTAACCCACACCTTTACTCAACCAGTTAGCTTCAGACGTGCAATCCTAGTCCATAAACTAAAACAACATGAAAATTCAAGGTACCATGACTCCTTCAAAATCTGATAATAAGGGATATGATGAGTATGACCTGGAAAAATAATCAGAAAAATAATTGAAAAGAATGATTGTAACTGTGTTTAAACAGCTCAAGAAAGGTTTGACTATGGCCAAAAAGAACAAAAACGTAGAGCTGAAATAAACAAGGAAGTCAATCCAAGATGCAAAAGTAGAATTCAATAAAGAGAAGTACTACAGAAAATCCAAACTGAACTATGATGGAAATGAAAAACTCAGGAAGCCAAATACAAACCTCAGTAGGAATCCTCAAAAATATAGTGTGTCATGTAGAAAACAGAGTATTATAGCTAGAAGAAAATGCAGAAGAATGGGATCACTCAGGTAGCCCAGACCCAGAAAGACAAACATGGTATTTACTCACTCATAAGTGGATATTAGATGTAAAGCACAATACATAGTCCCACAGAAGCTAAGAGGGACATGCATGGATTGGCCTAGGAAAGGGAAATAGATAAGAAATCCAGGGTAAACTGGGGGAAGTATAGAGGGGAGGGGATAGTCTAGTACAGAGAGGGACAGAGAGGGATAGCAATGAAAGAGATAACTTTAAGAGATTAGGGAGAAACCTGGTGCTAGAGAAATTCCCAGGAATCCACAAGGATGACCCCAGCTAAGACTCCTAGCAATAATGGAGAGGTTGCCTGAACTGGCCTTCTCTTGTAATCAGATTAGTGACCACCCTAATTGTCATCATAGAACCTTCATCCATTTACTGATGGAAGCATATGCAAAGATCCACAGCCAAGCACTGGGCTGAGCTCCTGAGTCCAGTTGAAGAGAGGGAGAAGGGATTATATGAGCAAGGGGGTAAAGATCATGATGGGGATACTCACAGAGACAGCTGACTTGAGCTAGTGGAAGCTCAAGGACTCTGGACTGATGGCTGGGCAGCCTACACGGGACCAAACTAGACCCTCTAAATATGGTGACAGTGTATGGCTTGGTCTGTTTGTGGGGCCCTTGGCAGTGGGATTAAAATTTATCCCTGGTGCATGAACTGGCTTTTTGGAGCCCATTCCCTATGATGGGATACCTTGCTCAGCCTTGATGGAGTAGGGAGGGGCTTGGTCCTGCCTCAATTTGATGTGCCAGGCTTTGTTGACTCCCCATGCGAGGCCTTACTCTCTCTGAGGAATGAATTTGAGGGGGAGCAGAAGAAGGGGAAGGGGGAGGAACTGTAGTTAGTATGCAAAATGAAAGAAATATAAATAAAAAAGAATTTGATGACTCAGTAAAGGTTGATAGATTTATAAAAACATATGAACAGATTAGCAGAGTTTGAGAAGAGTATAAAAACAATAACCCTATACTATACATCTGTTTACAGATTGTTTATTTATATAATGTGAAGCCTTAGTCTTTAAGTTTTATTTAGGTTGATAAGAATTACAGGTTAATAGTCACCTTGTGTACTGCTTGTATGGAATGGACAGAGTGCTTACCGTCAGCAGCTGAGGCAAGGGCACTTCTTTGCCCAACAGGCCATTTTTTGCCAAGAAGAAGACAAACTCCATATGGGAGAGGGGTGTCATTTTCTTACAATTGCTTCCTGCTGCCTAGGGGGCAATGGTATCTCTGTGGGATCCTGTAGGCCGGGCGGTGGTGGCGCACACCTTTAATCCCAGCACTAGAGAGGCAGAGGCAGGCAGATCTCTGTGAGTTTGGGGCCAGCCTGGTCTACAGAGCGAGTTTCAGGATAGGCTCTAAAAGCTACACAGAGAAACCATGTCTCAAAAAACCAAAAAAAAAAAAGAAAAGAAAAAGAAAAAGAAAAAGAAAGAAAGAAAGAAAGAAAGAAAGAAAGAAAGAAAGAAAGAAAGAAAGAAAGAAAACTAAAACAATGGTTAAGTCTCATAAGGACTAGCTGTAACATTTGTAGTACCAGTCTCAGAGTAATAGGTAAAGCTTATCTGAACTTCTGGCTAGAGGTGTAAGATGATGGATTATCTTAGTTAGCTACCTTAGAACTGTCCTGAACAATTGGTAGTCCAACTTTGAGTGGTGTTTATCGGCTCAATAGCATTATTATGAACCAGGTAGAATCATTTTGGGGGGCCTTCCTTCTGAAGACTTCAGAGATCACTGTCAGGAAAATTTATTGTTCACTGTGGAAAACTTAAACATTATTAATATCAAAATGGAAAGTTTAAATTTTAGGATATCACTATATCTAAAGAAAGGTTGTTCCAAAGACTCAAGAATAAGTATGGGGAAAAATAGAATTTTGACAACAATAGTCCCTAGATTTAGGAAGAATCAAATTCAGAAAAAGAATCAGTTGGGTCCTTCCTCACATTATATGGAGAACATCAATCTTTGGAGTCCCTGCATTCTATAAGGATGCAAATAAATCAGGAGAGGCAGGATATAAATGAGGAGATTTAATTGAAGTGGTTCAAAGCCCTTACAAATCCGTTTAAAAGTCAGAATCCGTATGCCATTATTATGGTACTAATGGACTTCACAGAACCTCTTAGTATAGTTACTGACTCTCAATGTGCAGAAAGAGTTATTTTACATATTCAAACTGCTGAATTTATTCCTGATAAAACAGAATTAACTTAGCTATTTATACAATTATAGGAAATAATCAGATATAGGGATATATATATATATATATATATCTCCCTATATCTATAAAACACACATCAGATCCCATATGGGTCTGCTAGGTCCTCTAGCACAAGGTAATGATGAAATGGATCAATTATTAATAGGAAGTGTGCTGGAGGCCTCATAATTTCATAAAAAAAACATCATGTCAATAGCTAAGGTTTAAAAAGTGTTTTCTTCATTACTTGGCAACAAGCTAAGGAAATAGTGAAAAAATGTCCTACTTGCTCCTTCTATAACCAAATTCCATCACCTGCTTGAAGTAATCCTAAAGGTATACAGAGAAATGAAATCTGGCAGATGGATGTGTTTCATTTTGCAAAATTTGTAAAATTAATATATGAACACCATACAATAGATACATTTTCAAGATTTCAATGGGCAACTGCTTTGAGTTCTGAAAGACTGACTCTGTAATTACATACCTATTGGAAGTCATGGCCATAATGGGTATACCTGTACAAAATAAGACTGACAATGCTCCAGCATATGTCTTCAGTAAAATGAAACCTTTTTTGCATGTTATAATATAAAACATATTATAGGCATACCACACAATCCTATAGGACAAGCTACTGTTGAAAGATCTAACCACACCTTAAAAGAAATGCTTAATAAACAGAAAGGAAGAAATAAAACCCCCAAATATAGAATGGATAATGCCTTATTAACGCTGAATTTTCTTAATGCTAACGAGAAAGGAACAACAGCTGTGGAGAGACATTGAACTACAGAAAAAAACTACTGAGCTAAATCAGCCTGTGTACTTCAAAGATGTGTTGACCTCAGAATGGAAACCAGGATATGTTACTTTGGAAAAGAGGTTCTGCTTTTGTTTCCACAGAAGATAAGAACCTGGGATTACTTCCAGGTTAGTATGGTCTGATCAAGCAAGACCCCTCTGAAAAATCTCCAATGGGAACAAATGGCCCAGATGATCCAACATTTCAGGGAGCCTCTGTTGCAGTTTCCTTAGAGTTCTGCATCCAGAAAGGCTTCAAAGCTGCTGACTGAGATGATCCAGCCTCACAGACTACTCTAGTCAGGACTTGACCAAAATCCTAAATTTTCTTTGGGTCCTCATAAGATTACCAATGCCCCCAGTCAGCAGAAAGTAACCTAGAAAACTACATCCACATTCACAAAAAAATGGATTATGGATGTTTATCTTTGTTTACAAAGTTGGTTATAAATTATTATGGATAATGGTCAGGAAAAAAACTAAATGAAGGAGATTACATTCAGAGGTTTTTTTTTTTTTCTGAAAAGAAAAAAGGGGAAATGCTGTAGGATAATGCTCTTGTACACTGTAAAGATTAGTCACTCCTATTGATTTAATAAAACTCTGATTGGACAGTAGCTGGGCAGGAAGTATAGGCAGGGTGACCAGACTAAGAGAAAGCTGGGAAGAGGAGAGGCAGAGGAAGTAATATGAGAACACTGGACTGAGAAAAGGTACCAAGCCACATGTCTAAACATAGACAAGAATTATTGGTTAATTTAAACATAAGAGCCAATTAGTTATAAACCTGAGCAGAAGGCCAAAACAGCTTCTTTATTAACCAATATGAGCAACACATATTCACAGCATACAGAAAGACCATCCCATAACATTTTGGTTTTGTTTTTCCAACTAGGCAAATTTCTGTTAGTTTGTTTTCATTGGACAGGATTCAGCTATCTGATTATAGAAGACCTCAGGGAAATAGGAGCCTGGTAGCACATTGTTGCCACTGTGGTAAGGACAGTTTTGACTTGGTGAGCATGAAGAGAATAGTGGGGTTTTTTAAGATTTATTTTTTAATTATGTTTATGTGTATGTGTGTGAGGGTGTATGCATGTGTGTGCCAATGTCCACCATGGCCAGATGCATTTGATACTTTCAAGATGGAGTTATAGGCTGCTATGAATTGTTGATGTGGGTGCTGGAAACTAAACACAGGCCCTCTATAAGCTCTGTAGGTTCCAGAATTTTGGTTTTTCATGTTAGCAATAATAGAATAATTTTTCTCTGAGGAGGAAACAAAAGACTATATTGGGGGCTGGAGAGATGGCTCAGAGGTTAAGAGCAATGGCTGTTTGCTCTTCCAGAGGTCCTGAGTTCAATTCCCAGCAACCATGTGATGGCTCACAACCATCTATAATGAGATCTGGCGCCCTCTTCTGGCAGAACACTGTATACATACTAAATAAATAAACCTTAACAAAGAAAAAAGCCTCCTTAATTATAAAACTTATGGGGGAAAAAAAACTGGTCAGATTTAAAAAAAACTATATTGATTCAAATGATTAGCAAGGTGATGGAAATTAAAATTATCTGAACTATAAGAAATAGAATAATCAATAATATTTCTTAAAATAGCTTAGTGCAGACTATATATTCCATTAATGTATGGGAGCAAATGATTGTGTCCATTATGCAACTACAGAAGCACAGGTGTGCAGCCTATTTGCCATTAGATATATGTTAGGGGAAGTGCCCAAATCAGTTCTCTACACTGAATTATTAGAAACATTTATGAACGTGAACAAGGTATAAAACAAGCCAAGCATACGAGAGACAATATTCAATATTTATCTTTTTATGTCTGTCTTATTTTGCTTTGTATAAGAATTTTCAGCTACATTCATGTTCTTGCAAAATGTCAAAGTCTTAGTTATGGACAAATAAAGAAGTCTGGATTTAATTTCACATAAATGGTTATACATCATGGGTACATAGGTGTGCACATGTGCATAAGACATGAAAATGAATGGGGAAAATCTATCTAAAGGTAGGGGGAGGAAAAACAAGGGAGGGCAGTGGAATATATGTGACCTTAAAGCAAAACAAAGGACGATTTGAGTGGAAGATGTAGAATAGCAGCGGATAAGAAAGAATGGCAGACAAAATATGCTGATACAGCAATATGCAAAAAAATGACAAAATTAAAACCATCGTTTAAAATTAACTTTAAAAATCATTCTTGAAGTGATGGGTTGGGGAGTGAGCATTACTCAGACCCTCATAGATGCTTTCTTTGGTAAGTGCTGGTACATGTCAGTGTCTGGGATTTGGACCCAGATTTAAATGCAAATCAAGAGAGAGTGGAACTGAGCACTGAACCAAAGTGCAAGCACATTACACTATGTCAATAAACTGTAGGTCCTTGGCAAGAGGTAAAAAACAACTGGGATCTCGTAATTGAAAATATACTAGAACTCTAACAATTTGTATAAACATCTGATTGCTTTTCACAAGATTCATGAAAAGTATTTAATCGCAATCTAGGAAACTCAGTAAGTCTGAACCAAGATAATCACAAGGGAAATGAAGGCACACCATAACCAAACTAAAGAAATATAAGGAGAAAGACAAAATGTTACAAATAGCAAAGGAAGATTGTTATGCTCAGAGGTAAAAAGCTTTACTGAGCAGCCATTTTTTTTTCCTCAGCAAACTTTTTTTTCTCTGCAAAAGACAATGTGATGGTCAAAAGAACAATTAAAGTGATATGTTCACAATACAGTACAGAGAATTTAAACAAGTCTAGAGAGTCCAGAGTACAAACAAATCAAACCTTGCTGCCAACCAAAAATAAAAATAAAAAAAACAAACCAAACAAAAAAAACCACCACCAAAGACAAAAACAATTTTTATACTTAGAAAATGGTCCTTTTGAAACACAGAGGAGATAAAGATGTTCCCAAACACAGGAAATTAAGTGAAGTAGTCAGAACCAGGCAGTGCATATAAGAAATGATAACAAGGTTTGTCAAGTCAAACATGTTAGTCTTTGCAAAGAAGTAACTCTTGGTTTCATTGATTCTTTGCATATTTTTATTTCCATTTCATTAACTTCAACCCTGATTTTGATTGTCATTTTGCATTTAATTTGAGGGGGTAATTATTTTTCTAAGCCCTTCAGGTGTATCATTAAGTTATTGAAATCTCTCCATTTTTTGATGTAGGCACATAGTATCATAAATTTTCCTTCTGTGACTGCTTTCATTGTGTCCTGTAGATTTTGATATGTTATGTGTCTTATTTAGGGTGGTTTTTTGGGGGTTTTTGTTGTTTTTTTGGGTTTTTTTTTGTTTTTTGTTTTAGCCATAACAATATAAACACCATAACCAAAAGGAACTTGAGGAGGAAAGTGTTTATTTTGCTTACTGGTTACAAAGATCCCTTATCAGAGAAAGCCAAGGCAGAAACTCAGGGCAAGAACCTGGAGGCAATAACTAAAGGAAAACCGTGATGGAGGAAAACTGCTCACTAGCTTGCTTGATCCGCATGCCTTGTTCAGCCTGCTGTCCTGCACACTCCAGGACCACCAACTACCCAGAGATAGTACTGTGCACAGTGGGCTGGATTCTTTCACATCAATCATCAAACAAGAAAATACCCCACAGGCATGACTATATGCCAATCTGAAGGGAACATTGGAAATTTCCTTCTCAGGTAACTCTATCTTGTGTCAAATTAACTAAAATTAGTCAGAATGCTGTGTTTTCATTTTCCTTTTAATTCTGGGAGTGTTTTAATTTCCTCTTGATTTCTTCCCTCACCTAATCTAGGTTCAGCAGTGTGTTGCATAGCTTCCATAAGTGTGTATTTTCTTTTTCTTTTTTTTGTGATTGCTGACATCCAACTTTATTCTATGGTGGTCAGATAGAATGAAAGATGTAATTTCAATTTTTCTATATTTCCTGAGACTTGTTTTATGTACTAAGATGTAGTCTACTTTGGCTAAAGTTCCATGGATTGTTGGAAAAAATTACCATGTATTCTTTAGTCTTTATATGGAATGTTCTGTTTAGACAATTAACCAAAAGAATGAGAGGGAGTACTCAAATTAATAAAATTATAGTTTTAAATGAAGACATTATAATAGACACTGAATAATTCAGAGACTCACAAGGCCATATTTTTTTTTAAAAAAAAATCTGTTCTATTTCCCCTTCCCAGGGAGATCCAGGCAACTCCCCTTGAACTCTCTTTCTCACCTAGAATCTCTGGGTCTGTGTATTGTAGCATGGCTATCCTTTATTTTACAGCTAATATCCACTTATTAGTAAGTATATACTATGTTTATCTTTCTTGATCTGAGTTACCTCAGGATGATTTTTTTCCTAGTTCCATCCATTTGCCTTCAAATTTCTTGATGTCTTTGTTTTTAACAGCTAAATAATACTTCATTGTATAAATGTACCACATTTGCTTTATCCATTCCTTGGTTGATGGAACATCTAGGTTATTTCCAAGTTCTGGCTATTACATATAAAGCTGCTATGAATATAGTTGAGCAAGTTTCCTTGTGGTATGATTGAGCATCCTTTGGGAATATGCCCAAGAGTGGTATAGCTGAATCTTGTCATAGATTGATTCCCAGTTTTTTGAGAAACGCCACATGTCAGTGGACTGCAGGAGGGTGGGGACTGGAACATGAGTTATCAGGTTGGGGGAAGTGAGAGTATTGAAAGAGACTATTGGAAGTGGGGAGCAGATTTCAGGTTCAGGTAAAAACCTAGCACCAAGGAATCTACAAAGATGACCCCAGCAAGAACACATACATAGCCTGAACTGCCCATCTCCTGTGACCAGGCAAGACTTCAAGTAGAGGGAATGGGAAACCAATTGAGCCACTTAACCTTTAACCTATAGTCTGTCCTAAAGGATGTGCTGGGGTAAGGGTGGCCTAGAGAATGAGGGAGTGGCCAACCAATGACCAGCCTACCCTAAAACCCATGCCAGGAGAGTAAGCCTGACACTGGCTGTAGTACCAGGACCCGTAGGTACTAGGATAGAACCAAACATGACTGGAGTAAAGAAAAATGCCTATGTAATGAAACCTAATGATATTCTGCTATACACATAGGTTGGTATCTAGCCCAATTGTCATCACTGGGGCTTCACTCAGCAACAAACAAACATTAGGCAGAGCTCAGAGAGTTCTTCAGAAGAGAGGGAGAAAGGACTATAGCAGCCAGAGGGGTCAAGGACACCATAAGAAAACTCATAGGATCAGCTAACCTGGGCTCACAGACTGAACCTACAACCAGGGAGCCTACATGAGACTGACATAGGTACTCTGCATACATGTGACAGTTGTGTAGCTTGGTCCTCTTGTGGGACTCCTACAGTGGAAACGGGTTATCTCTGACTCTTTTACTGGCTTTTGGTACCCTACTCCTTATCCTGGGTCACCTTGCCCAGCCTTAATACATGGGAAGGTGCTTAGTCTTACTGCAACTTGATATGACATGTTTTGCTGATACTCTTGGGAGACCTGCCATTTCCTAAACAGAAATGGAGGAGAATTGGATTGGGGGTGGGGTGGGAACAGAGGCTGGGTATGTGGGGGTGGGGAGGGACTGGGAGGAGAGGGAGGGAAATTGTGGCTAGGATGTAAAACAAATATTTAAATTTATTATTTTTTTTAAATCTATACTCCACCAAACTGGAAAAGTCTAAAAGATAGACTTATATGTATATAATGCACCAAAGTAAAATCAGGATGAATTTAATTATTTAAATAGATTCATAATACCCAGTAATATAAAAAATGGTAATTAATTGGTAATTCTCCCAATTAAATAAGGCCTGGGACCAGATGGATCCAGGGCAGAATTCTGCTAGATCCTCAAAGAACTAAATGCAATACTCCTTAATGCTTATGCAACATAGAAAAACAGAGAACATTTCCAAATTCCTTTTATGAAGCAGCATTACCCCTGACTGCAAAACCAAAGCCCATGACCCCCCAAACAGACCAAGAAGAAAAGAAAATTATAGTTTAATATCTCTGATCTATACTGGACCTAGATACAAAAATTTTCAGCAAAATACATGCAAACCAAATTCAAGAAAATTTCAAAAAGATTATCCACCACAAATGTAGCAGCTTCATCACAGATATTCAGGGATCACACAGCAAATATAAATCAATAGTTGTTGCTGGAGAGCTTTTCTCCAGCTCCCAAATCCCGCCAGTCCCTGGTTCCCTGACCTAACCCACTCATAAAATAAACATACAGACGCTTACATTATTTAAACTGCTTGGCCATTAGCTCAGGCCTATCATTGTCTAGCTCTTACTCTTATATTTAGCCCATTTCTATTAATCTCTACTTTGCCACGTGGCTCGTGGCTTACCGGTACTTTACATCTTTCTTCACACAGTGGCTCCAGGCAGTCTCCTCCTCCACCTTCCTGTTCCCTCAATTCTCCTCTCTGTTAGTCCCGCCTATACTTCCTGTCTGGCTACTGGCCAATCAGTGCTTTATTAACATATTTGTCATACAGAACATCCCACAGCAAATAGTATAATCTTCCACATACACTAAACGACAGAAAGCACATGATTATCTTACTAGATACAAAAAGGGCCTTTGGCAAAATCCAACATCCAACAACTATTGATGATAAAATTCATGGAGAAAATAGGGATGCAGGTACAATATATAGGAAGCCCACAGCCAATGTCATTCTAAACAAAGAAAAACTAAAAATATTTCCACAAAAATTAGGAACAAAACAAGGATGTCTACTCTCTCACCTTTTGTTCAACATAGTACTTGAAGTCTTAGCTGGAGCAATAAGACAACTGAAGAAAAAAATGGAATACAAAAAGGAAAGAAAAAAATTTAAGTATCTTTGTTCAAATTATATATAAAGATAATTATCTTATCTATAAAGATACTTTCAAACGTATATTATCTGTAAATAAAGTTGTAATACACACACACACACACACACACACATATCCATAAAGAATCCACCCACCAGAAAACACCTATAGTTGATAAATACATTCATCAAATAGCAGTAAACAAATTAACACACAAAAATCAATAACCTTTATATATACAAATGACAAACACATCAAAACAGAAAGCACAAGAGCCTCAAAAAAAAAAAGAATAAATCTAGCCAATGAAGTAAAAGGCTTTTACATGAAAACTTTAAACACTGAAAAAAGAAATTGAAGAAGATACCAAAAGGTGAAAAGATTTCCCATGTCATTCTAAACAAAGAATGGGTAGGATTGTGAAAATGGCATTCTTCAAAAGCAATCCATGATTAAATATAACCCCCATAAAAATTCCAATTCAGTTTCACAGAAGTTGAAAAAACAATCTTAAATTACATATAGAAATATAAAAGACTCAAGATATCCAAAAAACCTTGAACAATAACAACAAAAACCTTCTGGACGTATCACTCTCCCAGATTTGAAATTATTTTATAGAGCTACAGAGCTATAGTAATAAAGACAGTATGGTACTGGCATAAAAACACTCACTGGTCAATGGAATGGTATGGAGTGTCCAAATAAACCTCCACACTCCTACAGCCACATGGTTTATGACAAAGAAGCTATTACTACACAGTGGAAAAAAAGAACATCTTAAACAAACGGTGCTACCTACTTATAGAAGAAAGAGAGTCAATATCTATCTCTAACCTTTCATGAAGCTCAACTCAAAATGATCAAGGACCTCAACATAAGACCTGTTGTCTTGAATCGAATAGAGAAGAAAATAGGGAATATGCTTAGATTCAAGGCCATGGGCAAGGATTTTCTAAACATGATTCTATAGCACAATTAATAAATGGGATCCTGTGAAACTACAAAACTTGTAAAGTGCACCATCATTTGAGTAAAGAGGTAGCTTACAAAATTAGAAAAATATCTTACCATCAACACATCTGGTTATAACACACATTAAATAAAGAACTCAAAATATTAACTATCAAGAAAACAATCCAATTAAAAAAATAGGACATAGAACTAAACAGGTTCTCAAAAGAAGTAATAAAAATGGCTCAGAAACATTAAAAAAAAAGTTTGATGTTCTTATCCATAAGGGAAATGTGAGTTAACACTAGTTTGAGATTCATCTTACTCCAGTTGGAATGACTAAGACTAACAAAAATAAACAAACAGCAACTGAAAAATAACAATAAAAATAAATGACAACAAATGCTGGAGTGGATGTGGAGAAAGAGAAACACTTATTCATTGCTATTGGGAATGAAACATTTTGAAGACACTATGGAAATTAATATTGTTGTCCCCACCAAAGAGCTGAAAATTAATCTACCATATGACCTAGCTATACCAGTCTTGTGCATATGCCCAAAGGAGTTTATACTCTACTAGCAAGATGCCTACTCAATCAAACTCATTGCTGCTCTATTAAAGTCAGCACCAGCTTGGATTTTCCATGTCCTATAACTGGTGCTGACTTTAAAGCTTCATGTCTACAGGCTAACCTCTATAATGCTGGAAGGTGCTATGCACATTTCAGAAGTGGGGCTCCACACTTCTTCCTTGGGAATCATGGACTGCCTCCACTTGAGGGGTGGGGGGAGCCAAGGTGAGTGAGCAGGGTCCCATGGCTTCCTAGTGGTTAAGTGTCGCAACTCTCTTTATTCCAGGAAGAAAGGGGAATATAAAGGCTGGGGAAAGTAGCAGGGGCATCACCTAATTTGCACTAAGAGGCATGTTCCTATCATATGGTTCCTAGCGTGTGCAGCAAGGTAGCCTTCTAGCATGGATCTGGGTCAGGGTTCAAGCTAAAGATAAATCAGGCATCTGGTTTAGAGACAGCTTTCAGATAAGGTCAGGCCTCCAGGCCCAGGCATATCCTCCAGATAAAGCTAGGTAGAGAGCAGGAAACTTTACTGGAGAGGGAGGGAGCCCAGCTCAGAGTAAGCTTTCAGGCTATGGCAGACTTCAACCTCTACCAGCCAGCAATGCCTTCCAACACAGGAGAAAAGTAATCATCAGTCTTACTCAGCTGTGAACACCAGTCACACTTGAACCAGTCACCAGACTGGCCTGACAAGACACACTTAATTAAGAATGTGATAGGAGTAATCAATCAATTTTTGTCTGGATTTAAGGCCCACTCCAAAGATGAACCCCCTACCTGGCACCATTATTTGGCCAAGAATCTGTGGCTAGACAGGTCACAGGCCCTAGGAGAGAACTTATTACTATCATTCTGATAAACTGACATAGTGTTAAACAGACACCTAAAGACATCATTATACCCATAGATTAATGAGTCTCTCAACCCTTATCTGAGAAGCTTCTATTTGGAGCAGGTAATCATTAAGACAGAAACCCACAACTAGACAAACTGCAGAGAGTAAGAGACTGTGGAATTCTCAGTCATAAATGGAACATACATACCACACCCTCCTCCAAAGCTCAGGGATCATTGTGGAAGAAGGGATGGAAAGGATATAAACCCCATTGATGGTGGATAATTGCAAGTATCTTCTTGATACAGCAGGACAGCTACATGTATGAACTCACAGGGGTTATGAAACCATGCAGAAGACCTGTGCAAGTGCAAGCCAGACCAAATCTCACTATTGAGAGAGGAGTTGGGCACTAAGTCCCACCTATATCCAAAGAGCTATCAGCAATTAGTAGCAGCTGGGAGAGGGACGGTCATTTTTTTCCCTAAGAATGTAGCCTTTTATAAGTCACCATGCTCCAGTAGAAGGCCATAAATACAAGAATATTTTGACAGCACAAATTAGCCTTTATTGGAAAAGGGGAACAGAAAGTTGGATGGGTAAGAAATTGGTATTGGATCTGGGTAGAATTTATGGAGGAGGTACAGTGAGGGCAAATATGAGCAAAACACCTTAGTATGAAATTCTTGAAATAATAATAAATTATACACATATACAAAGAAATGGTAAAAGACATCTGAGAGAAAGAGATTACAAGAATGACAGGGAAACATAAAAAGAAAAAAGACTTCCTGGAAAAGTAACCATTCAAACAAATTCAGGATGCTTTAACACAAACATGATGCATAGTTCTATTATATTTTTAGTATGAACAGTAAAATAAATCAACTAAAATTAGCTATATAAGTAGGTCTGTGTATTAGCAATATAGAATATGTAAAATGGGATGTCAAAATGCTAAATGTAATAATGTAATGATAAAAATCGAGCATGGGTATTTCTATTATTATCATTGGTTACTTTTGTCCTTTGTATTTGGTTTTATGATTAATGTTAAGATACCATCATCTTAAAATAACTTGTTACACCAAAAAAAAGCATTTCTGTAAGCCTCATAGTAACCAAAAAGCAAAATTTAGTAACAGAAAATCTAAAAACAATAATCAAGAAAAAACATCAGAGAAAATTCATTTACACAAGAAAAAGTAAGAGAGAGAAGAAAGGAAAGAAGGAACTGGAACAGGAGAGGGGAGAGTGAGAGGAAGGATGAAGAGGGACGAAATGACAATAGCAATACCTTACACAGCAATAAGTATAAATTAAGTCATCCACCTAAACGACATGCAGTGACTCAGCATGTTTTTAAAAGAGAAGGACAACAGGCACTGATGACAAGAAACTCACTTTGTGAATTTGTGAAGGTCTGCAGTGAAAAGACCACACACTGAAAGCAGGAGACTGAAACAATATTTTTTATGCAAACAGAATCTAACACAGATCACAAACACCTGTGCTGATATAAAATGAAATAGAATTTAAATAAAATATAACTATAAAAAGTAAAGAAATTCATTATATAAGATGCCATGTTTGCAAAATAAAGCTGTTATAAATGCATATATCTTCAGCATCAGAGTACCTAAATGCATAAAAGTATTAATAAGCAAAAGAGAGCAATAGGCATCAATACAGTAATCATGAAGAGACTTTAGCACCTCTCTTGTGTTAATGACCCACGGAGAAAGTCCACCAAGAAACAGCAGCATGAAATTCATCATGTGGGGGTCTTCTCTGGAAGATGGCACATAAGAAGACAAATCTATGAAAACACATGGAGGAAAGTCAAGATAAAAAGCCACAAATGCAGAAATAAGAGAAAGACTAAGAAAACAGAAATAAGACTGGATGGGATTTTTTTTTCTCCAAAGCAGCTAGCTAAGTGTCCTTGCCTAGCTGCTAGAGCTGAGCTGGGTCTTGCTAACGGAAGCGTGCTCAGTGACTCTGAGCCTGGGTGCTCTGAGAACCAGCCGTAGTTTATGCTACCATAAACCCAAATCTGAGGCGGAATTCAGTGTCTCCCAAGAGGAAAGTGAAGACATACCACCTGAAGAGGTGTATGGAGTCTGAGCTAGAGAGAATTACAGTATGTTTCAAGGCCCTGCCTTCACGACTGCTGTGAAAAGCAAGTGATTGTGAATGTATGACGCGCGTTGCAGAACTTAGAACATGGTATGGTACCATGATGAGAGCACCAGACCTGAAGTAACACAGATGGTTGGGACGGCAGAATGGATTAAGGGAATCTGAATCCAATAGTCTTGATGCCCTACCACTCCCCAGCCTACACCACAGCCGGGACAGGCTAAATGGAGACTGGGATCAGGTATCAGATCTAACTAATGCTGTGGTTGAACTTGCTGCAGTCTTCTGATAGACCAGAAGAAAGGCAAACACAGATGAATAGGCCCTCCACACTCCATCATCCTCAGACACAAAACATCCTTTGTAAATTAACTGACATCCAGAACACCAGAGATAGGGATGTAATTTTGCCCCTTTAGGAAACCAGACAGTGAAAGTGTGACTGAAAGTGGTCTTGGGTTATAGTAATCCTTCCTGTCTGGAAGCATAAGAAGTTAAGTTGAATTACTAAGCCTATTAGCTCTCCTGCACACCAATGGAAACAAATAAGAAAGAAAAGGACAATACGAAGGCAGAGAAAAACAATGCATCCCTAACCAAGGGAAAAAACAAAACAAAACACTAACTGAAGACATCCTAACAGAGAATTCATTTTATTACTTCATTTTAATATTTGTTATTTTTATTTTTAAAATTTTTTATTCTTTGAGAATTTCATACATGTATACAATATCTTTTGTTCATACCCATCCCAACATTCCTTTCAACTTTTCCTACCCCTCCTCTATGCACCCTCCCAATTTCATATCCTCTTTTTTTTTTTTTGCAACGAACTGGCTCCTATTAGTGCTATGCATATGTATGAGTATGGGGTCATTCACAGGAACATTCACAACCCATGACAGACCACACCCAGGAAGAAAACAGACCCTTTCTTCCCCAGCAGCCATAACATGCCCCTATTTCAGCTAGGACCTTGTGATGCCTTCTCCAATCCATAGGAGTTTTGACTGTCTTGATCTTTTACAGGCTGGGTGTAGGCAGCCAAGCTGATATGAGTTTATGTGTACAAGAACCTTGATGAAAAGAAAACACTATTTTGCAACAGTCATCCCTCATCCTGGCTCTTATAATCCTTTCTATCCTGCCTTCCAAGATGCTCCTAGAGCCCTTGGTGGAGGGATTATACAAATGGTCCATTTGGCGCAGAGCACTCTGCAATCATTTATTCTCTGCACTTCTATTATTTATTAGTTTCTGTGTAAACCAACATACAGTGAAATGAAAAGCTTTTTGACAAGGAGTAAGAGTGACAGTAATCTACAGATATAAGAATTCATGCTTAGAAGGAAGTTTGATATTGTTAATCTGAAAAACAGCAATAGATTCTATCTAAAGATTTATGACTTCTTCTGTCATGGGCTCTTAGCCAAGTTTACAGTATCAGATATGAGTTCATTCTTGTGAAATAGGCTTTTAATCAAACCAGAAAGCTGTTGTGCTATCCCATAACACTTATACCACTATTGTGCCATTGGGCATATATTGCTAGGCTTTTGTATCTTTCAGAGTTCACATCAGAGTAAGATTTGTTTTCAGTTATACTTTATGCTTATACTTTTGTGGTTTAATTTTTCAATTATGTTTTAACTTATATCTCACTGCAAATGCTAGTGTGCCTGTATGCTGGCTAGCTTTATGTCAGTTTGACACAAGTAGGGTCTTTAGAGAGGAGAGAACCTCCATAAGATCAGGTTGTAGGCAGGCTTGTAGGGCATTTTCCTAATTAGTGATTGATGGGAGAGGGCCCAGCCCACTGCAGGTAGGGACAGCCCTGGGATGGTGATCACGGTTTCTGTGAGAAAGCAAGCCAAGCAAAGCATGAGGAGCAAGCCGTTAAGCAGCAAACTTCCACGACCTCTGTCTGCATCAGTTCCTGCCTCCAGGTTCCTGCTGAGTTTGAGCTGGACTGTGACTCCAGATACATCAGCCAAATAAACCCTTTCCTCCTCAAGTTGCTTTTGGTCATGGTGTTTCATTACAGCATAGTAACCTTAACTAAGATAACCTGTTTTTCCTCTATCTAATCCTGAAATATTATTTTCTCACTGTTTTTCATTCCTCTAAGCCACATACTTCCCTTTACATTTTTACTTCATGTCTTCACTCCCTGTTTCCTTTGCCACTTTGATGATGGTAAGCATATAATTTAGTTAACTGATGGAGGATTCCACCTGATTTGAGACTAAACACACATTTTTTTTTTCAGATAATAATGCATTTATTTGGTTGGCTGAGATTCTCACCTACATGAACTATGTATGCACACTCCACTTTATAGCTAGCAACCTGTTGGCAACATAATACCCTCACCTGCAGCAAGCTGCAAACACACCCCTCTATAAACAATGGAATAAAGTTTCTCTTCCATTGTATAATGATCATCACATTTAAATTCTATTAAATCATATTATCTGTATGTACTGATATGAGACCAGAAAGTCCTGTCCATCCTGAACTTGTTTTGGGTACATCTACAATACAATAAGAATAAGTGTGACCTTGAGTTAGTGCTTAAGGGGAATCCTCTATTTACCATCTTATGATATGTATAATTAAACTTGCATATAATTAATATCAGATGCATAATGAAAGGAAACGTGCAGTAGAGGAATGATTATATAACTTTGTTGTGGGATGTTTTTCTGTGCGCTGTGAATGTATATTGCTCTCATTGTTAATAATAAAGCTGATTGGCTGGTAGCCAGGCAGGAAATATGGGCAGGACAACCAAACTAAGGAAGCAAAGAGAGTGGCAGAGTCAGGAGTAGACGCCAGCCGGCTGCTGGAGGAGTAAGATGTATTAGAACACAGGTAAGACCATGAGACACGTGGCAAAACATAAATTAATAGAGATGGGTTAATTTAAGTTGTAAAAGCTAGTTAGTAATAAGCCTGAGCAATAGTCCAAACAGTTTGTAGTTAATATTAAGCCTTTGAGTGATTATTTTAAAAGTGGCTGCAGAATCGGGTGGGACAGAAAAGCCTCTGCTTATGTAACTTAATCTAGTAATTAAAATAATAACTATCAAACTTCACCCTTTGTAATCATCCTCTTTTCCTTTTAATTCCATACAAAGAGACACTCGATAGTAAGCTGGAGTCCTTGTCACTACTCATTATGTGGCCTGCAGCCCTCTTGCAATGTATTCTGACCCTTTCAATAACTTTGCTATGGATAAAATTTCTTCGATACTTTGCAATAAATTTGGGCTTTATTTCATTCTTCCGTAAGAGCCAAGAACTTGGAAATGCTCAGCTTAGACTTCAACAACTTCTCTGCTCAAACATCCTATCCCTAGTAACATCTGAAGTACTTTTTCACCAGACAGGAAGCTAATGCTGCTCCCTCTGAAACTTGTTAGGGACACGAAGTGTGTGTGTGTGTGTGTGTGTGTGTGTGTGTGTGTGTGTTTAATCATCATTCTTTCGAGCATAAATCCAAGTGAAGACAACTTACTAAGGGTCTCAAGTAAAATAAAATTTAAAAAGCAGTGGGAAAGGAATAAAACCTACAAACACTTGGAAAATATACACTGTCAGATGCACAGAACAATATTAAAAAATTCATTTTTAATGAGACAGCCCTCTATTGTGACATTCGCAGAAATTAACTTCTCAGTACCAGAAAACAAAGATAGCTGAAATGGCAGAAAACTATTTCAGAGTCCTACTTGAAAATTATAAAATATATATAGAGGAAAAGCAAATGAATGGAGTAAGGCAATAAAATCTTAAAAAAGAAAGCTAGAAGTCAATTCAGAACTGAGATAAGAAAATAACCCAAGTGGACAAAACAGTAATTTGGAAGAAAATGTACAAGAAATTCAGATGCTTAAACAGACTCAAACAAAAATTCTCAAAATAAAGAATCAGTTGATAAAATAAAAGCATCACCAATAAACATAATGAAATAGAAGAATGAACTTTAAGAATGAATAACAAGATAGACACAATATTACATATAAACATATATTAAAAGTGTACAAACATGACCCAAACTTCTCAATACTCTGAGATACGTTCAAGAGAAAAATCTAAGAATCAGAGTAGAACATAGAACTAAGATGTCTGTGCTGGCTAGATTTTGTCAGCTGGACACAAGCTAGAGTCATCTGAGAAGAGGGAATTCAACTGAAGAAAGGCCTCCATATTGGCTTCTGGACAAGCCTGTGAAGTATTTTCTTGATTGATGACTGAATTGTGAGGACCCAGCTCTTTAAGGGCAATGATCACCCAGGTAGGTGATCCTGGATGCTATTAGAAAGCAGACTGAGCATTCCACGGGGAGCAAGCCTGTAAACAGCACCTTTCCAAGGCCTCTGCTTCAGTTCCTGCCTTCGGGTTCCTGCCTTGAGTTACTGCCTGGATTTCCCTCATTGATGAAGTGTGACTTGAGAGTTTTAAGCCAACATAAATGATTTTCTCCTCAAGTTAGTTTGGTTATGCTGCTTCATCACATCAATAGAAACCCTACCCAAGATGATGTCTAAAAGCTGAGAAAATTTATTCAGTGAAATTATAGCCTAAAAGTTCCCAAACATAAAGAGATGGATATCCCAATACAAGAGGAATTTACAACTCCAAATAGAGAATTTCTCTACACATATCACACAATCAAGATGTCAAAAATAAAATAGTGAAACAATACCAAAAACCATAAGTGTAAAAGCTAACTGAGCTTACTCACAAATCCAGAAAAATTAACAATGAATATTCTACATTACATGTGAAGCCTAGCTTTTATATACATATATTAATATGGAAGTGAATATGTATATAAGACATAAAAATAGGAAGGGACAGTGAGAAGGGGAAAGAATTTTTCTGAAGGACGAGTGGGCAGGGTAATAGGACACATCACATGTACCTGAAGGACCACTGGTGAGGAAAGGAAGATGGAATGGGAATAGAAATCTAGGAGGAAGATCAATCAAAGCGAAGTTCTTTTTTACATACCATAATGAAACCTATTAATTAATCCAGACCATTGTGTTCCATCATCACTGAAGACCCATCCTCACCCATCCTCATCACCATGAGGTGATACTCTATTGTCTAGACCACAAAAGAGTAATCAATGTTATTGGTTTAAAAAAATAGCAATCACATATCATTTTTTTCTGTTTACATTGTCATAAAATTAAAATTTTGTAACAATACAAGCTTTGGAAACTATACAAATACATGAAAATTGTGCATGTTTCTGAGCATTCACTCAACTGAGGCCTCTTACTTCCTTTCATTCTTTCTTTCCTTCCTTCCTTCCTTCCTTCCTTCCCTTCTTCTTTTCTTCCTCCTCCTCCTTCATCTTCTTATTTTTGTTGTTGTTTTTTGAAAATTTTCTTACCTGTATACACTACCTATCCTACTCTCTGGACACTCTCAAACACATCTCCCTTTCTAAAAGTATTTTTTTAATAACCCATTCAATTTGAATAGTGTTGCCTCTGTACACATGGGTGGAGAGTGGGTAGAGATTCATCTACTGGACATGGAGAACCTACCAATCCTGTATCCACCTCCCAAAGTAAAGTGACTCTCCTACCACAAGCAGCCATCAGTTACCCATAGCACCTCAAAGCTGAGCTCCTTGGATTCCCCCCTCTATCCATGCTGAAAATTTTGAGTAGATTGTTCTTGTGCTGCTCTTGTGCAGGGTGACCAAGCTTATATGATTTCATTTGTGCAACAGTCATGTCATGTCCAGAAGACAGCATTTCACAGCATTCTTCCCGTTTGTCAGCTCTTATATCCATCCTCTCATTCTGTTCCCTGAGCCTTGTGGGAGTTACATGTATGGCCTGTCTACAGCTGAACACTCACCGATAAGTGATTAGATGGAAGAAATATATGACAGTAAGTAGGAATTTCCATCAATACAAATGAGTGAATTCCAGTAGAAATATAGCTCAGAGACCTAGGATAGAAAAAAAAAGATATTCTAATGATATTCTGCTATTCTCATAGATCAGTACCTAGCCCTATCATCATCAGAGAGACTTTCTCCAGCAGTTGATGGGAGGAGATGCAAAGACCCACAGTCAACCATTAGGTGGAAATCAGGGAGTCACATGGGAGTGTAGGAAGAAGAATTGTAGGACCCAGAGGGGTAGATGACACAAGGAGAACACGGCCCACAGAATCAACTAAGCAGGGCTAATAGGGACTCACAGAGCCTGAAGGGACAATCAGAGATCCTGCATGGGTCTGTGCTAGGTCCTCTGCATATACTTTGTGGTTGGGTAGCTTGAGCTTTTTGTGGGACTCTCAACAGTGGGAGTGGGGGTGTCTCTGACTCTTTTGTCAGCTTTTGGGACGCTTTCCCTCCTACTGGGTTGCCTCATTCAGCTTTGATATGAGGGTTTGGGCCTAGTCTTATTGCAACTTGTTATGCCCTATTCTGTTGATATCCCTGGGGGGGGGCTGCTCTTTTCTGAAGGGAAACAGAGGAAAAGTGGATCTGGGGGAGAGGAGAGGTGGAGGAAGACTGGGATGCGTGGAAAGAGAAGGCTGTGGTTGGGATGTATTATATGAGAGAAGAATAAATAAGAAGAAAAAAGAAAAAAGATTTTATTTTTAATTATTTGTACATAGTGTTTCTGTGTGTGGTTATATGCAAATGTGTGAGTGCCTACTGAGGTTACAAAGCATCCAGTCCTCTAGATCTAGAATTACAGGTGGTGTGGGCTACCCAACATGATTGTTGGGAATTGAACTCAAGTCCTCTGAAAGAGCAGCAAGCACTGTTAATTGGTGAACCAACTCTTCACTTCAAGAGAAACAATTTAAGTACAAAAGTATGGGGACAATGATATAAAAATGAATATAGACCCATGAGTCAAAGACTAACCAGAAGAAAATTTGGTCAGTTATAGTAATATTACACAATGCAGATTCACATTAAGAAAAAACAGCTGTAAAACACAAACACAAAACAAATCCTGAATCACAAATCATTGTCATTCAATATATCACAACAGTATGACCAAGCTAAAGATGTTATAATGAAGAAAATTAGAAATTACTAATATAAATATGAACACCAAAATATATTAAAAATGAGCTCATCAAATCATATTTTTTAAAAAACTTGAAATAAATGTTGACCAACTAGCAATTATCTTAGATAATTCAAATTTTAGTTTGCATACAAAAATAAATGAATCTTCTAAAATCTTGTTAAAATTCTAAAGCAAAGCTAATTTTCTCCTTTACTATAAAAAGTGATCAAATTCAAAACAAAATTATATTGAATATTTTCCAGACTTTCAGGACTTGATAAGAGTGTCTATGGAGAAAATCAAATTAAATTATGCAAAGTAGTAAAATTTGAATGCTTTCTTTTAAGGTTGAATAAAAAATAAAAATGTGTCATTATTTCCATTCATTATTATACTAAGAATCACACACAATACACATGATGACAAAAATATCAAAGTCTCTGAAAAAAGAAAGGGAAAGTTAAACTTTCCTCAGTAGGATATGATCATTTGTTAAAAAAAAATCTCAAGCAATATTAATAGTAAATAATGTTTGGAATGCTAGCTCTATATGCAAATATAAATTATCTTTTACATGTTGTTATTAGATGTGTATACTGGTCTTCCTGACTTCCCAGTGATACACACACACAGAGAGAGACAGAGAGAGAGAGAGAGAGACAGAGAGAGAGAGAGAGAGACAGAGAGAGAGAGACAGAGAGAGAGAGAGACAGAGAGAGAGAGAGACAGAGAGAGAGAGAGACTGTTTACTAACTGCCTAGCAACATAATAAGGCTGTTGGTGTTTCAGAGCTTGCAGATAAGAGCTATTTCCTATGCAAAGTTCTTCCTTGTATATCTGTGAAGTATAATTTTCCTGTGCTTCCTAAGAAAATTCAAAGTGAGCAATGAATTGTGTACTGAGTAATTGTGCAATGTTTTATGATAGAGGCTTTATCAAACTAAAAACTAGACATCAGTGTTTCAAAGGGCATCTGTTTATATTGCCAACATACAAAGGACAGAGGGAGCATCTCAGACAGAAAGACTCTTTTACTCCTTAGTGTAGAGTTATTTTTTTTTTTGTTGTTGTTTTTTGTTTTTTGAGACAGGGTTTCTCTTTGTAGCTTTGGTGCCTGTCCTGGATCTTGCTCTGTAGACCAGGCTGGCCTCGAACTCACAGAGATCTCCCAGCCTCTGCTTCCCGAGAGTTATTTGGGCATACTATATCTCCTCAACAGTGTTGGGGAACCTTGGAACTTCAAGTGGAGGAACAGTAAAATATTTTGTAAGTTTAGAGTTTTGTCAATTCTGAATATTTTGTAATTTAATTTAAAAATTTCTACTGCCTTGAAAATTTTATATTGAAGTTTGCTGGTCTCTCTCTCTCTCTCTCTCTCTCTCTCTCTCTCTCTCTCTCTCTCTGTGTGTGTGTGTGTGTGTGTGTGTGTGTGTGTGTGTGTGTGTGTGTATGTGTATGGACATATTCACTAGAGATTAAACTCAAGACTTTGCTTGTGCTAAGCAAGTGCAATACACTGAGAATAATGCCCCACCCAATTTTAACTATTTTTTAATGCAGATATCTAAGAGGATGTATATGGAGAAATTCTAATCACTTGACTTTTCAATTTATGTTAATAAACAACATATTAGCTAAAATAAACAAACAAACAACAAAACCTTCTTATATTGTCTTCTATGAAAAATTAACATTGAAAGAAAAATTTTGAAAAAAAAACAGAAAAGGTAGAGCTAAGACACATGTTTTTCTGAAACAGAGTTATTTGCAATAAACAGTATTCAGACATTAAAATGAACTAATTGAAATATTTTGGATCGCAGGGCGGTGGTGGTGCACGCCTTTAATCCCAGCACTCGGGAGGCAGAGGTAGGCGGATCTCTGTGAGTTCGAGGCCAGCCTGGTCTCCAAAGTGAGTTCCAGGAAAGGCGCAAAGCTACACAGAGAAACCCTGTCTCGAAAAACAGAAAAACAAAAAAAACAAACAAAAACAAGAAATATTTTGGATCACAATTACCTTATAAAGGACCACAGAAACTGGGCAAATATCCTTATAGAGGTGAGCTGTGTGTGTGGCCTGTCTGTCTACCCACTACTCTGAGATGGTCTTGGGGTCCTTTTCTAGTGAGAAATTTACTCAATTACTTGAGTGTATACATTGTCTCAGGTTTAGCTCAGGTTATGCTCACCAGCCCAGCCTGGTGAGTGACCCAGGCTCCCATCTACTCAAGATGCCCCCACACTTCCAGAAAGCCTAGCTTAGGCCACGGAGCCAGTCCAGAGAAGTGTGTCCAAGATCCCTGATGAAAACGTCACATTTCCAGTTCTAACTAGGTGGTATGTGACACTATTCCTGGGGAAATGTAAACAAATGTCTATTCACTTCAAATAGGGAAACAAACGTAAAGATATCGTTAAAATTCAACTTGGGGAACCAATGAGTTTTTTAGAGCGACTTACGGAAATAAAGCTGAGAGGTGACTTACAGGAGCAGAAATGACTCAAAGGCAGTTGCATCATCAAAGCCCATCCCAGCATGGGTGACAACTGATGGAAGCTAGAAACCTGAAGCTCACTGCACAATCTTCAGGCACCCCAACATGCAAAATGTTCTTTCCATGTAACTCAGTTGGCCTGAGGTCCCAGGAAGCTTATTTCATTTCTGCCTCTTGTAGCTTGATCTACTAGTCTCAGCTTCTTTCAGACAATTCAGCTTGTATGAGTGTTTCTCCACACTCCTTACTGTGTACACATGTTTGGGAGGAAGAGACTTAGTGAATTTGGTTAGTTTCAGGGACTTCCTGAAGCCACTGAGTTTTCCTGAGTTTCTTAGAATTTCTCTTCAGAATGGGATGTTTCATCTCCCCTTAAGGTATTCTGTTGTTTCTCTTCTGTGTAAACTCTTGTCTTTAAATGTAGTTTTGACCTCCCCTTTAACATCTCGTGTCTTAATGAGCTTCCCTCCAAGATACAAGGTTTTAATCTCTAAGGAAACTGTGACACACACCCAGGTAGCACACCTGCATTAGCCCAGGCAGACCCAGGCAGGAGTTCCACATTCAGACCCTTTCTTGGTTACCATTGAATTGGAATCACACTCATCACTCTGATCAAAAACCAACATTGAGCATCTAAAGACTGACCTACTAACTCTTTGTACTTGATCTGAAATTAACCAAGCTTGAGCAACAGCAAAAACAGAACCAAATTTTACTCATTGGAAGCAGGCTAGTATCTCGTATCAGACACACAATGAAAGAGCTCACACGGCCATACCACCTAGCAAAACCAAAATCAATGTGAAAGGCAATGACAATATGACCCCCTCCCCCCAAAAAATGAGTCCTATAGAAATGTTCTCCAGTTTAACTACCTAGATGAACCCCAGGACACAGAGTTTAAAAGAGCAATCATAAACAATAATCAAAGGATATGAGCAGTTTAAAGAGAATATGAATAAAAATCTTAGCAAATCTGAAGAGGGTGGGAACCAATTCCTGAGCAAAGTGCTAGCAAACAATAATAGAAGTCTTCCTGAAGACATCCTATCTGTTCCATACTCATCATCCAGGCCTAGCCAACTATCAGTCAGGACTGTTAAGCCCTGTACTCACTATTCCGAGTCTACAGGATTGGCCCTGATTGTACGACTTTCACATCAGTTCAGAATGCTCGGCCCTGCTTCCCCCTAGTTACATATCCTACAGCGCAGCCCAGCCTATTCAGACTGCTGCAGCCTAGCCCACTCAACTGCCATATCCAAATTCCAGGATTAGCCTGGGTTACACATCTTATGTGCTGGTTCAGTCTGGTAAGTCTCTATGAGTCTAGACCACCTGCACCACAGCCAGCCCCCAGGCCTAACCTGAGATGCACATTTATATGGGGCCCTCACTTGCCTCTCCAGCCTTGTTTCTGTGCTATGGTAACCAGACTTGGGTATGAAGGTGCCTTTTAGAGCTAACAGAAGTTCCATTGTTACTGTTTTCCATTTTAGATCTTACATGCTAGAAAAGACAGAAACTACATTATGGGATCATCTATAAGGGTAATTTGGGGAGGTTCTCACAGGCACATATCTTTCAGTCTTGCAGCAGCACTAAGAAATCAATCACCAAAGCCAGGCGGTGGTGGCACACGCCTTTAATCCCAGCACTCGGGAGGCAGAGCCAGGCAGATCTCTGTGAGTTCAAGGCCAGGCTGGTCTATAGAGTGAGATACAGGCCAGGCACCAAAATGACAGAGAAACTCTGTCTCAAAGAACAAAAAAAAAAAAAAGAAAGAAAGAAAGAAAGAAAGAAAGAAAGAAAGAAAGAAAGAAATCGATCACCAAGAAGCCAGCATACCAGGGACTTGCATCTCTGCCTACATCCACTCAGGACAGGTAACTGAGGTATATACAAGGAGGTAAAAAACAATTTTTCTTTTTTTACTTTTTAAAAATTTATTAAAACTTTTTTGAAGGCATTGGGTCTGGTTAATTTGAATGTGTGTTTTTTTTATCTGCAAGATTTTTTTTATAATAAAGTTTATAAAGCCTTTATTATAAATAACTTGCAAATTAAGAACAAAATAACAGCAAAAGAAACTAGACCCAAATTCTATACATATCAATGAATTTCTATACAGTTAGAATTTTAAAAATATTTAAAGACCATAAAACAAAAGACTGACCCATCTATTTTTATCTTGGATATCTGCTATTCTGCTGAAAGCCATTTTCTGCAGTAAATTTTCTAGAATGGTTTTTAATGTGTTGTTTTTCTTCCCAGTCTCTTGAACTCTGAAGTTTTTAGCTTCCTGTAAAGAAAAGGGAAGTGCACACACTCTTTAAGATTCCAGATATTTCATGGGAAATGTTGTAAAGTTCACTTAAAGAAAACAAATAAACAAACAAACAAAACTTCCTGTTGTTGGACCCCAAAGTTTAGGGTCTCGAGTGGGCGCCCCAAGAACCCAGACTCTAGTCCAGTTGATGCAATAGCAAGAGGAATTTATTACGGCTGTATACAGTC
>CABHPP010143500.1:0-12591 GCA_902168425.1 Peromyscus attwateri
TGGAGTTTGGTGCCTAGAACCCAACCTGGGTGGCTCACAATGTCTGTAACTCCAACTCCAGGGGATCCAGTGCCCTTGTCTTGCCTGAGTGGAGTCTTCCAAAGCTACTCCAGTTGCCTGGGCAGTCATACACGGAGCAAAGCCTCCTGAAGAAGCAACGGGCATGCCTCAGAGGCAGCCCTGGTTACAGTGTGCCTTGTGTGTGGAGTGCAGTTTCTTCAAGGGGTCTGTGAAGTGCTGGAAGCAGGCAGGAAGAGATGGTAGTCTAGCTGGTTACCAGAAGAAGGGCACCTGGAGGGACAGCCTTGAGCTCTAAGCAGCCAGGGACAAAGGAAAGGTTCGACAGCTGTCTGTCGAAGAGCTAAGAGGCACAACTCTCAATATATTTGAAGGACAGTAAACACAGAATGGTGCTCACAATAACGATCTACTATATTGGAACCGGAGAAATGGTTTAGCCGTGAAAAGAGTGCATAGTGCTGTAGGTGGAGATTTTTGTTGGGACCGCAGGCCAGCTCTGTCCTGCCAGCAGCTCCCAAATAACCACACAGAAACTTATTATTAATTATAAATGCTTGGGCGATAGCTTGGGCTTGTTGATAACTAGCTTTTACATCTTAAATTAACCCATATTTTATATATGTCCTACCACATGGCTTGGTACCTTATCTAAGTACAGTACGTTCATCTCCTGCTTCATCTGTGTGTCCTCGTGACTCCACCCTTCTTCTTCCCAGCGTCCTCCTAGTCTGGCTCTCCAGCCCAGTCTCTTCCTGCCCAGCTATAGCCCAGTCAGTCAGCTCTTTATTAACAATGAGAGTAACACATCTTTGCAGGAAACAAAAGGATTATCCCACAGCAGAGTGTTCTCAGAGCCTGAGTCTGGTTCCCAGCACCCATGTCAGGTGACTTACAATCTTCTGGTACTCCGGTTCCAGTGGCTCCAATTCCTTCTTCCAGCTGCCATACATACCCGCATTCAGATATACATAACCCCACACAGATACACACGTGTACATACTTAACAGACCTATTTTTGTTTGTTTGTTTGTTTAGTTTTTCAAGACAGGGTTTCTCTGTGTAGCAGCTCTGGCTGTCCTGGAACTCATAAATGACCTATTTTTAAGATGTATTTATTTTTATTTTATGCATGTGAGTGTTTTGCCTCTCATGTGTAGCAGTGTACCACATGCATTAAAAAAAAAAAAAAAAAGGACATTGGATGCCTTGGAACTGGAGTTATTGGTGGTTTGTGAGTTGCCTTCTGGATGCTGGCAACTGAGTCCTCTGTAAGCACAACAAGTGCTCTTAACCACTGAGCCATCTCTCCACGTCCCCGCCCCCCCCCACAAGACCTATTATTCACATTAACATTCTTAATGTATTCAGTAGTGCTTAACTCCTAGCCAGATAGACTTAGGGAGAGTTCGGTCCTCCAAACTCTTCATCATCGGCCACAAAAACAATTCCTTGTGCCAACCTCCCACCCAACCTTGTCCCTGTCAATCACTGATCTGTTTTCTATCCCTACCATCTTATTTTTTCCCCAAATGTCATATAAATGGAAAGACACAGTATGTAACCTGGAGCGCAGCTTCTTTTGCTCACCCTGGGGCATCTGAAATCCATTCATGGGGGTCTGCATATCTGTAGTTGATTCCATTCTATTGCTGAGAAGCATTTCACTATCTGAAAGTACCATCCATTATTTATGCTCTAGTTGAAGGACATCTGGGCCGTTTCCAGATCTGGGCAATTGTAAATAAAGCTGCTACAAACATGATTCCATGTCTCTGTAAACATCTAGAAGTGGAATTTGGGGACTGCATGGTAACTGTGTAACTTTGTGTCAAACTGCCAAACTGTCTTCCAAAGAGGCTGTGTGTTTTTACATTCCTGCTGGCAAGAGAGGAACATTTCCAGTTGCTTTTCATTCCTGCCAATACTTTTTTTTCCCTATTCTGATAGACGTATGATGGTATCTCATTGTGGTCTCAATTTGTACTTCCCTAATTATGTTGCACATATTTGCATGTGTTTATTTACCATGCACATATTGCCTTTGGGAAAGTATTTAATACTTCATTCGTATCTCTAGAGTCAAGTGGGTTTTTTTGTTTGTTTGTTTGTTTGTTTTTTCCAACTGAGGTTTGTAAGTTCTTTATATATTCAGGAATTAATTCTTTTGGTAGCTGTGTTTTGTAAAATTCTCCCAGGTTTGTGTGGCTCATCCTCCCTCCATCCCACCCTTCCTTCCTTCCTTCCTTTCTTCTGCATATGTATGTGTGCTTGTCTTAGTTTGGGTTTTTATTGCTGTGAAGAGAGACTATGACCATGGCAACTCTTATAAAGAAAACGTTTATTGAGGGGGCTTGCTTACAGTTCAGAGGTTCATTCAGTCCATCATGGCGGAGAGCATGGCAATGTGCAGGCAGGCATGGCACTGGAGAAATAGCCAAGTGTCCTACATCTTGCAGGCAGCAGAAAGTCCACTGACCATCACATCAAGGGAAGCTTAAGAAAAAGAAACCTTGCCACACACTGGAGGGAGCGCCTGCGGGCCGGGAGAGGTCCAGGATCCGCCCCAGAGGGCTATTGGTCTTTTTTTGGTTTTGGTTTTGGGTTTTTTTTGTTGTTGTTGTTGTTCGAGACAGGGTTTCTCTGTGTAGCTTTGGAGCCTGTCCTGGAACTCACTTTGTAGCCCAGGCTGGCCTCGAACCTCCCGAGTGCTGAGATTAAAGGTGTGTGCTACTGAAAGAGTTAAACATAAGAAAGAGGAACGAGGACCAGCCTCAGGCCCCCAAACCAGGACCCCAAGCCGTTAGCCTCAGCAGAAGTATTCTTGTCATATTTCTTGTGGCATCAGCAGAATAACCTTATGACATTGTCTGGGTCTAGCAGAACATCCTGTGGCTATTCTAGGAGGAAAAGCAGCCCCCATGGAAAGTCCCCATAGCTGTATCCCCTCTCCCCGGTGCTGATCTTTAAACTAGCCAATTATGTATTGCCCCGAATGTTATGCTAATATTGTGGTTTATGCCTTTAAAAGATGCCTGCAATTATTGTTCAGGGCTCCTCTCACTGAATGGTGGAGAGGGCTCGTTTGCACAAACGATTAAATAAAGCCTCTTGCTGATTGCATCAACTAGTCTGGAGTCTGGGTTTCTGGGGCGCCCACCTGAGAGGATAGTGCCCTGAGTCTGGGGTCTATCACCACCACTGCCCGGCTTTTGTTTTTAATAAATAAAAACAACTCTAAAAATAAAAAAATTTAAAAAAATAAATGAAACCTCAAAGCCTACCCCCACAGGGACACACTTTCTCCAATAAGACCTCACCCACTCCAACAAGGCCACGCCTCCTAACAGCGCCACTCCCTTTGGGGGCCATTTTCTTTCAAACCACCACAGTGCATGAGGTTGTGTGAGTGTGTATGTACATGTTTCATATGCTTGTGGATGCCTACTGTTGACATCCAGTGTCTATTTCAGTTGCTTCCCACTTTATGTATGGAGACAGGGTCTCTATTTTATTTGTTTTTTTATTTATGTGTGATATGTATGTGAAGACGTCTTTGGGGAGTCAGTTTTCTCCTTCCATCCTGTTGAGGCAGGGTTCCTTTGGTGTCTTCTAGCTGGCTCTCTGAGTTCCTTGTCTCTTCCCCCATCTGCACAGTAGGTGTGCTGAGATTTCTATGCTGCCACATCTGACTCCTCCCCTGGGCTCTGGGGATTGAACTCAGGGCAGCACACTTGCGCAGTAAGTGTTTTCACACTCTGAGCCATCTCCCTAGCCCTGAGCCAGAGTTTCTTGCTGAATCTAATGTTTACCATTTGGGTTAGTGTGGTTAGCCTGTTTGCACCTAGGATTCCCTGCTCCGGTCACCTACACTGGCATTACAGACAGGCTGTCACCCACACCCAGCTTTGGAATAGGTTCTGGCGATCTGAACTCTGGTCCTCACGCTTGTTTATAAAATGCATTACTCAGCCCCCTACCTGGCTCTCTTTTGCTGTGGGATGGTCTGTATGTCAAATCTGATGCTCTGATTGGTCAATAAATAAAACACTGATTGGCCAGTGGCCAGGCAGGAAGTATAGGCGGGACTAACAGGAGAATTGAGAGAACAGGAAGCTGAGTGAGAGAGACACTGCCAGCCACCGCCATGACAAGCAGCATGTGAAGATGCCGGTAAGCCACGAGCCACGTGGTAAGGTATAGATTTATAAAAATGGATTAATTTAAGATATAAGAACAGTTAACAAGAAGCCTGCCATGGCCATACAGTTTGTAAGCAATATAAGTCTCTGTGTTTACTTGGTTGGGTCTGAGCGGCTGTGGGACTGGCGGGTGAGAGAGATTTGTCCTGACTGTGGGCCAGGCAGGAAAACTCTAGCTACACTCTTTATTTCTTTTTAATTGGTTGTTTTTGAGATAGGGTCTCATGTAGTCCAGGCTGGCCTATAATTTACTGTGTAGCCAAGGCTGGTCTTGAACTCCTCGATCCTTCTACCTCCACCTCCCAGGTGCTAGAATTACAGGTGTGAACACAATGTGTAGGATTTTATCTTTACTTCCTCTCTCCCTCCCTTCTTTCCTCCCCCATCCTGTCCCCAGCCCCCGAATAAAAGCAATGGGTCCAAGTATCATGAGCACACACTCCACACCATCTGAGCCATCCCCAGCCCTAGGATATACTTTCATTTTGGTTCAAGTTAATTCTTTTCTTTCATGGGTTGTATTTTGGTATAAAATCTAAGAAACTTTAGTTTAACCCAAGTTCCAAGTTCACAAATATTTTCTTTTTCTTTCTTTCTTTCTTTCTTTCTTTCTTTCTTTCTTTTTTTTTTTTTTAAGGTTTATTTATTTATTATGTATACAGTGTTCTGCCTGCACGTATGACTGCAAGCCAGAAGAGGGCACCAGATCTCATTACAGATGGTTGTGAGCCACCATGTGGTTGCTGGGAATTGAACTCAGGACCTCTGGAAGCACAGCCAGTGCTCTTAACCACTGAGCCATCTCTCCAGCTCCCCCACACATATTTTCTTAGAAAAGCTTTACCATGTAAGGTTTTATGTTATTTTTATTTCTTTTTGCGTTTGTTGTTTTCTCATTTTAGCAATACAAGGGAATTGAACTCAGAGCCTTGTGCATGCTAGGAAAACATTCTACCACCAAATTACATCCTCAGCCCCTTTACATGCGTTTTTATAATCTGTTCTGAGTTATTTTATATAGGGTGTAGAGTAGGGATTAAGACTTTTTTACGGGGTTGGGGATTTAGCTCAGTGGTAGAGCGCTTGCCTAGGAAGCACAAGACCCTGAGTTCATTCCTCAGCTCTGGAAAAAAAAGGGGGAAAAAAAAGACAAAATAACAAAAAAGACCAAAAAGGAAAAGAAAAAAGAATTAAAAAAAACCAAAACAACAACAACAAAATTCTAGCCAAAGAATAAATAAATAATATAAAAGATTTTTTTTACATATGATATCAATCTACAGGTCCAGTGCTGTTCCTTGAAACACTATCCCTTCTACACTGAATTATATGTGAGGCTGTGCCAAACCTCAGCTGACCTTATGCACATGGATCTATTTCTGACTCTATTCCACACCAAAGATCAGTACATCTTTGTGTCTCCTCCTCAGTACTGCAGTCTCATCTCTTGTGGCTTTACAGAATGGGAATCAGGCCACATGAGTTCTCTGACACTGTCCTTTTTCAAAAGTATTCTGTCTGATTCTGTTCCTTTGACTTTCTATGTTTATTTTACTTTATTTTTATAGAAGAAATGACAGAGAATTTACTACACCCTGAGGCATACAGTATAAGACTACCTCATGTATGTTTTCTTTGTTCTTGGGTTTTGTTTTGTTTTTTAGATACCTGGAGTCTCCGTATCACCCAGGCTGTCTTCTAACTTGCCACAATCACCCTGTCTCGGCCCCAGTGGTGGGATTACAGGTGTGAATCACCACGTTTGCTCTCTCCATGTACATTTTAGAATTGGATTGTTAGGGGCTTGTTTTTTGAAACAGAGTCTCGTGCAGCCCAGGCTGGCCTTGAACTCACTATGTTATCGAAGATAACCTTAAGCTCCCAGTCTTTCCGCAAAGTGCTGGGATTACAGGCTTGTCTCATCATGCCCCACTCGGCCTCTGCTCTCCTCTAAGGATTTCAGGCTTTTGATGGCTGCCAATCGAAATCCGTGCCTTTGTTCATGCTGCACCAAAAAGGCAGACTTACCCAGTTATGCCTTGTGGTGGTTTGAATAGGAATGGCCCCCATAGAGGCGTGTGTTTGAATGCTTGGTGCATAGGGAGAGGCACTATTAGGAAGACGTGTGTCCCTGTGGAGGTGGGCTTCGAGGTCTCCTATGCTCAAGCCCAGTGCGATGCACAGTCTCCTTCTGCTGCCTGCTGATCCGGATGTAGAACTCTCAGCTACTCTCCAGCACCATGTCTGCCTACACACTGCCATGCTTCCTGCCATGGTGATAATGAACTAAACCTCTGAAACTGTAAGCCAGACCCAGTTAAATGTTTTTTGTTTGGTTTTGCTTTTTTATTTTTTGGGGGTGTTTGTTTGTTTGTTTGTTTATCAAGACAAGGTTTCTCTGTGTAGGTTTGGTACCTGTCCTGGAACTCACTATGTAGACCAGGCTGGCCTTGAACTCACAGAGATCCACCTGCCTCTGCCTCCCAAGTGCTGGGATTAAAGGCATGCACCACCACCGCCCAGCTAATGTTGTCCTTTATAAGAGTGGTGGCCATGGTCACTAGGCAGTGATGGTAGAAGACCTTTAATCCCAGTACTTGGGAGGCAGAGGCAGGTGGATCTCTGTGAGTTTGAGGCTAGCCTCCACCACAGAGTGAGTTCCAGGACAGCCAGGCCTACACAGAGAAACCCTGTCTCCAAAAAAAAAAAAAAAAAAAAAGAGTTGCCAAGGTCATAGCATCTCTTCACTCTTCACAGCAATAGAAATCCCAACTAAGACATGCCTGTAATCCTGATGCTCTGGAAGTTGAGGCAGAAGAATCATATGTTCAAGACAAGCCAAGGCTATACAGTAAGACTCTGTCAAAAAAAAAGAAGATAGTACTAGGGGAATGGAAGCGCTTCTGTCTGGGGGCCTTGAGCAGGTTTGTGTTCTCTGCCGGTTACAGAATTAAGGGGCAGGGAAAATCTCAAGCCCCACAGGCAGCAGCAGACAGAGTCAGTCCACGAAGAAAGGCTTTTAGGAAGGATGAAGAAACACACAGCGAGGCACACCATGACAAGGACCAGAGCAGACTCAGGGCCTCACATCTGCTTCTCCTGCAGGGCTGTGTCTCACGGGTCTTTGAGAGGTCTTCCTCCCAAATTTAGGGTAGGCCAGTTTGAACAGAGACAGGGTGGCTGATTGAACTTTGGCATAAGCCTGTCCTGATATGGCTTGACCTTGTCCTCCAGTGCCATCATCAAGGAGAGAATCAAAGCCCACAAGGCCTTTGCTTTGAGCTGCCAGGCTTTTGTCTCAGGCCTGGAGGGTAAAGAAGACAGACATCTTGGAAGTGTGCCATCTTTAACACCCAGACATGGCCCCTCTCCCTATCCATCTGCCTCTTTACCCAAACCCTAACTCTAGTACTTCCTAGAACTTGGGGAAGTTATTTGACAGCCCTAAGCCTCAACTCTCTGTCCCGGTGGAAATGCGGTATCTATTTTAGAGGATTTGGGGTGTAGCCCATCGACACATGAAGAACAGAACAGGAGCTGTGGGTGAGGCTCAGTGATAAAGCACTTGCCCCGTAGGCAGTAGACTGGGGTTAGCATAGCACCACAAAACCCAAAAATAATGCTGGCACATAATAAGCCAGTGATAAATGTAAGTTGTATTATCTTTGTCTCAAACTTTCTCCTCTCTGAAATCCTACTAAAGCGACTGCTGAACTGTACTGATTTTCCCATTTGTAGCCGTATAATAACCAACTTATCACTCTGCCGTGGCCCTCCTAGAAGAAAGCTATTCTTTGTGTGGTTGTTCCTCTCCAGAATCACATTCTGTAAACCATCTGCTTTGTGAGCTATATAATTTGACTGGTGATGGAAGACCAGGCTGAGCTCTGGTTGCTGTGTCTTGTGACACCAAAGCTAAAGGCTGAGGAACATTTATGACCTCTGAAACAGACAACGAGGCCTGTCCCACCGCACCAGGGATCATCCAAGTGGAAAGCCCGAGGGGCCCGGGTCTACCACGGCCTCTGTAGGGAGGCCCTGAGATGCACCCCACCAGGGTGAGGTAGCTGGGAGGGGTGGTGGGATCTACTTCAGTGCTGCATACTTCTTTCCTAAATATTTTAATGACCTTTCCCCCCAAATGACTTAATCCAAGCCCAAATCCATAGTAAACCGTTAGCATACAGACCTGTAAGCTTGGGGATTCAACACCTACACGCAAAGAGAGGAAGCCATGGGGCTACAGAAATGCAGCCATGCCACGTGGAAGATGTGTGTCCTTCAGATCTTAAACCTCTCTAGAAACCTAGTTGTGCTGGAAACATAGGTGAACAATAATCTGAGAACCCCAGTGACACATTTTGTACCAACATAAAATCCCCTAGCCTCATATTCCAGATTAGCCCAAGAGGGCAATGTGCTCAGGTCTATTTCATTAAGGAAAGAAAACGCAAACAAACATGTAACTGCTCACGTAATTATTGGTAGAACAGTGTCTGTCGATATAGATTGCCTCATTAACCCAAAACTGAATGAATAACAATAAAAAAAGCTGCCGAGACAGCTGTGAGTTGGTTTCAGTGAGTTTCCATCAATGCTTGAAAGACAGAAAAATCAGCCTTGTTATGAGCAAGAAAGGTTTTGTTTCCATAGGGGAAATATTTCTCATTTAATTCATTTCTTTTCCCCCAAACAGGAAGACACTTTTGGAAGATAATAGCATATTAAAAAAAAAAAAAAAAAAAAAAAAAAGTATCTGAAGCAGTTGGCAGCTTGAAAGAGGAAGATCTCCAGTTCGAGGCCAGCCTGGAGTACATAGTAAGACCCTGGTTCAAAGTCAAATAAACAAGACAGATGTGGTGGCACAGGCCTTTAATCTCCGCACCCAGGAGAGAGAGGCAGGTGGATCTCTGTGAGTTCGAGGGTAACCTGGTCTATATGAGACTCTGCCTCAAAAACCGAAACCAGGGGTTGGGGATTTAGCTCAGTGGTAGAGCTCTGGGTTCACTTCTCAGCTCCGGGGTGGGGGGTGGGGGAGGGGGAACACCAATACCAATCTGACTCTTACATGTACATGGAGAGAGATGCGTGTGGTGGCTCATACCTGTAACGTCACCACTCAGGATCTAGAGTCACCTAGAAAACAAGCCTCTGGGTATGTCTGTGAGGCTTACGTTTACCTTCGTTAGGTTAAAGAGGTGGAAGACCTGCCCACGGTGGGCGGCACCATCCCCTGGGCCAGAGTCCTAGACTGAGCAAAAAGGAGAAAGCCAGCCGAGCGCAAGCAAGCTTTCTCTCTCTCTTCTTCCTGACTGTGAATGCAGTATAACCAGCTGCCCCCCAGCTTCGGTGTCGAGATAGAGTGACTGTACACTCAAACTGTGAGCTGAGGAAACTCTTCTCTAAGTTGTTACCGTCCGGTATTTTGTCACAAGACAGGTAACTAATACAGTGCAAGAGCTCTGTATACATGGGAGGCTACTGGAGTGAAAACGATGCGGGCCCTTCTCCCCAGGGTAGGAGCAGAGGATGGAAAGCCGAGTCACTCCGCTCCACGGTAGTCTTCTGTGTCCTGGCTTGACTCAGAAAGAAGCGTCACTTTCCGCACGGTGAGTCTGCATTTAGAGCGTGTGGAAGATGGGAGCTAGTGTGCTCCCACGGCAGGACCCTGAGCCCAATGGATCGGGCAGAAACCCAGACTGGAAACACACGGTGCCTTTCCATCCTCCTGGAGCTAGCTCTCTTTCTGCGGGGTCTCTGCCACAGCCCACATCTGCCTCCAGGAGGAGGCAGTCATCCTTTCTCCTGTTCACAGTGTTTGTGTTTCCATTCCTTACTGAGTTATCGTTAAGTCAAGGAATACTCGGGGGAAATCACTTTAATCTCTTCAGGGGTGTGTTACAAGCCTCTGAAGGTGATTCAAGTGCACGCAGGTAATATTTCACTACTGAATTAGAGGAAGAATGGATGAGCTGCTGAAAAACTCATTTGCTGTTTAGCATGAACATGCCTCTCTCGGTTTCCAGGGCTGGCCCTCAGCCGCGGATGCCTGGCTGACAGGCTCAGCCTCCTCCATACTCACTTTCCTGCTCTGCCAGTGAACCAGATTCACCTCCTGTGCTGCCCAGACTGCTGCTGGCTCGGCTGTCACCATTGTGCCAGCACTAAGCCCAAGGCGTGGAAGTAAAAATATTTACCAGACCAAAACGAGATAAAGGTTTTAATAACCAGTCTACTATTAGACAGACACAAACAGAGCGGGCCAGTTCTCAGGGACAATCACTCTGCTGAGAGGGAAGGGGACCTTTTGAAGCAGTTCAGAAAAGCTACATGGCTTTGTCATGGGTCATTTGAATGGGGCGGTATTTGAGTAGCTAAGAGGAGGGCAGCTCACTGTCTCGTTAGGTAGTGACTGTTAAAACCCACTGTGTCCTTCCTGAGACTGGCCGTTTAGAGTGAGGCATCAGGGTGCTTTGGGAGTTAGGCTCGGCATTGCTTGTATAAGGCATTTATACAGGTCAGAGTCAGCGGGCTCCAAACAGTCGGTGTCTGCTCGTTAGAGACTGGGGGATTATTGTTGTGTGATATTTTGATGGCATTCCGAAAACAAAGTTTGATTTGAGTCAGAGGGCGGAGCTATCCACTAGCTGACCAAAATTAACCATAGAGGTCTTGGATGGAGGTCAGATAGAGAGACAGGAAGTAGTAAGGCAGGGCTGGGAGAGGATCTCAGGCTTTTTGGATGGAGGAACGGAAGAGAGAGGAGGTGACTGGTGGCTTCTCTGCTTCTCTGATCATTCAGGTTCTTACCCCTGATATCTGACTACCGATTTTTTATTGATTAAGAATAATTAGGGGTTGGGGATTTAGCTCAGTGGTAGAGCACTTACCTAGCAAGCGCAAGGCCCTGGGTTCGGTCCTCAGCTCCGGAAAAAGAAAGAAAGAAAGAAAGAAAGAAAGAAAGAAAGAAAGAAAGAAAGAAAGAAAGAAAGAAAGAAAGAAAGAAAGAAAAATTAGATAAATGCTTCAGATTACGATTGTGATTTTTGGTCTTTCATTTTGCCTCTTCATATGCTGCGCCTTTGCCAAAGGCCCTAGAAAACCTCAGTAGGACAGTGGGCTCTCCCCAGGGTTCTCTTGCTAGTGCAGGTGACAGGGAAGCCTGTAAGAAGAAGCAGATTTGGCATTTTGTGGTGGGGTGGGAGTAGGCAGCTGGACAGGATGCTCTGAAGTAGGGCAGTCCCCCTCTTCCATTTCCTGTTCTTGCTTCCAGTCTTGATGGCTTTGTGTTTGCTTGCCTTGGTTTTTTTTGTCAAATAGTGTCACCTGGTCTCATGCAGACCAGGCTTGGCCATGAACTCACCACATAGCTGAAGATGATCTTGAGCTTCTGATCCTCCTGCCTCTGCCTCGTCGGCGCTTTCAAATTTTCAGGTTCCCTGCTTGTTCCTGCCTTGCTGAAGTGACTCCGACACAGAGAATACTCACCCCACCAGAGCTAGCAGTGACTGAGAACCGGAAATAACACAAGTCTCTCTGTTACTGACCGGGTTGGTCTGTTTGTCAACCCAAAGGACAAGTTGCTGGAACAAGGAGACAGATTTATTTGAAAGCCAACAAAGCAACGATGGAGACTGTTTTAGTCACTGTTCTGTTGCTGTGGAGAGAGAGACACCATGACCAAGGCAACTCTTAGAAAGTACTTAATTGGGAGCTTGCTTGTAGTTTCAGAGGTTTGGTCTATTATCATCATGGTGAGGAGCACACCGGCAGGTGCTAGAACAGTAGCTGAGAGCTACTTCCTGATCTGTAGGCAGAGAGAGAGAACCTGGGGCTGGCACGGGCATTTGAAACCTCCAAACCCACCCCCAGTGACACACTTCCTCCAACAAGGCCACACCTCCTAATCCTTCTAATCCTTTCAAATAGTTGCCCCTCCCTAGTAACTAAGCATTCAATATATGAACCTATGGGGCCATTTTTATTCCAAGCACCCCAGAGTCTATCACCTACAGAAATATCTTAGGGGATCCAGAGACAGAGCTGTTATTGGGAGGGAAAAGGGGAACAGGGAAGAGGACAGGAGCGCTACATGCTGAGCAGAGTCTGCACCCTCCACAGCATGCATTTCCTTTTCCACCAGAATATCCTGTGACAACAGCTGACTTTTGTTGTCCACGCCACTCTCCATAATTCTTTAAACAAACACATCATTTCCCTTCGAGTTAAACATTATTCTATTTGTAATTAAAGAACAAGACTCCAAAATGTTCAGTCTACTTCTTGGTGTTCTTGAAGACCATTCACTATGTATTGGGTTTTGTAAATCTAGAGAAAAGTTACTAGTGAGTATATTGTTTTAGAATTTTTG
>CABHPP010143500.1:17591-30524 GCA_902168425.1 Peromyscus attwateri
CACACACACACACACACACACACACACACACACACACAAGTGAATGTGTATAAATGGAGGTCAGAGGACAATTTGGAGAAGTCAGTTCTCTCCCTCTACCAGGTGGGTTCCAGGGATCGAACTCAGGTTATCCGGCTTGAGGGCAAATGCCCTTACCAGCCGAGCATTTTAGGTTTAAACCGAAAATGGATTCTGGCAAGAAGCAAGGGGTACGAATAATTCAGTAGTCCTGGTCAAGATGTGGCCCTGCTTCCAAGGTGTGGAAGTGGGGCTGTCACATAAACCTCAAGGACACAGTTAAATCTGAATTCTCTGTTGTCTCTTCCTTTTCCTCCTTCTTCTTGTCTCTCTGTCTATCTGTCATAAACACACCTGCACACCAAGTAAATAAAATACATTATTTGTTGGGGTTGTTTGGTTGGTTGGTTTGGGGGGTTTTGTTGTTTGTTTTTTTGTTTGCTTGTTCTGTTTTTTTGGTTTTTTGAGACAGGGTTTCTCTGTGTAGCCCTGGCTGTCCTGGAACTTGGAAATGGCGCTGACTTCCATACCATCGTCTCAGTCTGGGTCCTGCAGAAGTGGTCAAAGGAAGGCCTTATCTGAGGGGACAGGTCAGTTCTCAGGAGCTGGTTATTTCTGCCCCAAGGTGAATTCATGGCTAATTGCCCTCCCCTAGGAGGGGAGAGTTCTGGCCTCGGAAGTTTTACTTTTCCTGGAGGCCAGGATGACCACTGGCTTAGGACCTCGAGTTATCCCAGTGCCTTCCACCAAAGTCACAGAGACAGAAACACAAAATACAGGGTGGTGTCCTGCGTGTAGTCATCCTGTGGGCTCAAGTGAGAAGTCGGCACTTTTCAACCAGAGCATCTTCGAAGGGGCTGCTTCAAAACCAACCCAACGCAATACTGAAGACCATGTCCAGCTTGTTCTCACTGGTGAGTCAGGGTGAGCGGGCCTTATGTGTATGCTGCAGGACCAAAGGTGAAGTGGACATTTCAGTGTGGACTCGATTGAACTGCCCAGACTGAAGGGCACAACTCGAGGCTTCGGAGGAAGATGTTTGAAACGGGAGGGTAGAAACATTGTTTGATTTTAATTTGTTGTGGCGCATACCTTTCATGCCAGCACTTGTTGGGGCAGAGGCAGACAGATCTCTGTGAGTTTAAGGCCAGCCTGGTCTGCAGACCAAGTTCCAGGACATCCAAGGCAACACAGAGAAACCTTGTCTCAAACAAACAAACAAACAAACAAATAAATACAAAAAACAAGCCCAACAGATACATGTATTTTATGTGCACTGGGTGTATGACAGAGACAGATAAAAGGAAGAGACAACAGAGCATTCAAATTTAACTGTGTCCCTGAGGTTTATGTGATAGCCCTACTTCCATACCGCGACTTTGACCTCACGTGTTTACCTCTGGGAACAGAGAGACAGAGGGGAGCTGGCCCCTTCAGTGGGATGGGGTCCCAGGAGCCCAAGCAAAAAGGTGAAAGCGGAGCTGCAGCCCCGGGCTGAGTCTCTGGGTTCACGACCTGGCGAGGGCTGACCCCTGGTGGTCGCATCGGCGCCTTGCAGCTGCAGCCAGCTAGACCCAAGCAGAGCAGGTGGTTGTGGGGAAGGAAACCAGGGAGTGAGCCAGGTTCAGAGCCACGTGACGACTTTCTGCGCTATCGGCCAGACCACAAGAGACAACCCCATCTCACCCGTCTTAGGTGATGCGAGAGCAGTTAGGAGGAAGGGCCTGGAAAGACAGTGGGTAGGTCGGTGGGTCAGGCGTGCTGGATTGGGTTTTTATTTGTTTGGTGTGGTTTGGGATTGACGTTTTGTTTGCCTGCTTGTTTCTTGAGACTAGGATTCTCTATGTAGCCATGGAAACCTCCGACTTGAAACTCAGCTGAGGATGATCTTGAGCTAATCCTCCTGCCTCTACCTCCCTGTGCTGGGACTAGAGGTATGTGCCTCCAGGCGCCGCAACGTTCACGGAGACCTGCGCAAGGATGCGGGGATGAAAGGGAGGCGTGAGCTGATGGGGGTAGACTGAGGGATCCAGTATGCCTGTTATTCAGGCCCTCCTCAGTGTCTCTACAGGACAGCATTTCTCTTTAGGCATGGGACAGGACACCTGTCTCATGAGGTTCTTCTGGAGCGGGTGGGGGTGACCATCAGAAGTGACCTTCCTGGGGCTTATGGCTTAGCTGGGGAGGAGTCAGGGGAGAAAGAGGGAGACAGTGGGCAGGAGGAAGTCCGACTCCTTCAGCTGAAACAAAGCCGCAGGTACCGAGGGACAGCTCAGCTAACAACTGTTTGCACCTGGTCCCTCCCGAGGGCTTCACCTGGTGATGACAGGGCCGTCTTCGTGTCTAGGCCATCTGGTCACATCAGATGCCCCGGCAGTACATTTCTCAGGACGTATTCCTATTGTTAAGTGGTAAGTGACTATACTCAGAAATGCCAGGCGCTGGAACATAGCACACTTCATTTTGAGCCCCAACGGTTGCAAGCATGACCCACCTGAGTCTTGCTTTTTTTTTGGGGGGGGGGAGGGTGCTGTTGAGACAGGTCTGGACTCAAACATGTCTTATCTCCCACCACAGGCCTGAGGAGACTCACCTGCTGGCTCCTTCTTCACAACTGCAGAGGCCAGTCAGTTGGGAGATGGTCTCCCCACCATCCTCTGGTCACAGATCCACTAGCTGCTTCCAGAAATCAGGCTACACCCGACTGCTCGATCACATAGAAATCCAGTAACCTGTGTGCCATGGACTTGCAGCTGTGAGTAAGCCCAAGTCAGCCTTGAATTATAATTTTACTCTTTTTTTTTTAAGATGTGCTTTTATTTGTGGGTGTGTCTGTGTGTGCCAGAAGAGGAGGGCATCAGATCCTCTGGGGCTGCAATTACAGGTGGTTGAGAGCTGCCCAATGAGGATCAATGGAGTACTACTCAGCAGAGAAAAACAATGAAAACATGAAATTCGCAGGCAAATGGATGGAGCTAGAAAATATCATCCTGAGTGAGGTAACCCAATCCCAGAAAGACAATCATGGTATGTACTCACTCATAACTGGATTCTAGATATAAAATAAAGAACAATCAGACTATTTTAAATTATTTATTGGTGGATTCTACTGGAGTTTATCGGTGGATTCTGCTGGAATATCCGATGCAGACAAGCACTGGAGAGCTCCTGTGGCAAATCACCCTCTGGAGCGATGGAAGGATCTTTCTACTAGCACATGGAGGAGACCCAATCTAGTGTTGGTGTGGCCCTGGGGTTCTGTTTATGTCTTTCCTCAGGACAATGAGGTTCTTCTATGGATTCCTGAGCACTGAACGCGCCCTATGGCTGCTGCTGAAGCCCAACATGACAGAGACCTAATGGGTCTTCATGAAAAAAATCTATCCTTCTGATGTCAATGGAGATTGAGAGCCCAACATCGCCAGCTTTGGCAAGCATTAATGTAAGCCTAGGAACTGTAACCATAAGATTGGATTCTCCAGAAGAGCTGCCAGCTAAAGTCGTGCTGGGATCAAGAAAAATGGGCCTTGGTGGTACGTGTTACTGGAGTTGTATCCATGCCAGTGGATGTCCACACAATCCAGAAGAGAATTTGACATTGCTGCTACCGCTGTTGCTGTTATAACAATGGCGCCCACCACTGCTACTCTTTCTGGGATTACCATTTCATAATTGCTTACTACAGCTAGCACAATGGAGACCCTGGCAACAAAAGTAGCTACCACAGTTAGTTAATCTCTCATTCTATTGGGCATGATAAATTTAATTCAGTAGCTATATACATCCCGATTGGCTTTGAAAATTATAAATTTATAAACTCAAGTTCCAGTTGCTTTTGGGATACTATCATACAAGGACACCAACGTATGGCTTGTTAAGGAAGGGAATGGCTCAGTTGCCTTGAGCCTACTGGCTATGGGTGAGATAGGACCTCTGTTGGTCTTTTCTGTATCGAACACACAGATTGCAAGCCCAGTGCCACTTTGAGATCTTTGGCAGCAGTTAACTCTGCAGCTCACACACGCACGATTGAGCCTGTATGATAATGAGTATTCAGAGACGGGTAATGCCTGGGGGGCACTCACCAACCTAAGACAGAGCACCTGTGTGGCCTGGGCAGGCATCTCCATGACGGGTAAGGTGACCTGCTGACGTCCCACGCAACCCAAGTCAGAAGCTCATTTTTTAATAAAAGGGGGACCTGTAGGGCCCTGGCCCCCATTTTGGGTAACTGTTGCCTTGCTTGTGGACCTTGACCTTGATATTCTCCCTATGCTAATTCCCTGCCAGGTTCCACCCTCCTGAATGCTTAAGGGAAGTTCCTTGCCTGGTACCCTGAATAATGGGCGTTAACAGATTAGAAACAAGATTGTAAAACATCAGTAGCAAACTTCTGCCCTCCAGGGTCCTCCCATTGTGCTGTAAGCCTGTATTTAAGACCTCCTCCCCCCTTAAATAAATGACATTCAGCATTTAAAATTAAAAAATATATATAATATATATAATTGAATGAATACTGCAAATGTAATCTATGAATATCACAAATGTGATTAATATCATGAGTGTAATTAATGAATATCATGAGTGTAATTTAAAAAATAAATAAATAAAGTCAAAAAAAAAAAGATGTGCTTTTATTTGTGGGTGTGTCTGTGTGTGCCAGAAGAGGAGGGCATCAGATCCTCTGGGGCTGCAATTACAGGTGGTTGAGAGCTGCCCAATGAGGATGCTGAGAACCAAACTCAGGTCCTCTTGAAGGGCAGCGACTGCTCATATCTGCTGAGCCCTATAACTAAAAAAAAAAAAAAAAAAGCCAAGCCGTGGTTGTGCATGCCTTTGATCCCAGCAGAAGTAGGTGGTGTTAATCCTGAGATTTGCAAAAGAAAAACCAGTTCTACACATTTGAGCCAAATTTGAAGCAAGCTTTAATTAAATGCCGACCAGGATGAATTTTGGTCGGCACCACACCCTGAAATTCCCAGTGAGTGGCCCTGAGACGTGTGTTGTAGGGGCTTTTAAGGACAAACCTATGTGACTGCCATATTTCCTGTAAAGCTTTGTACAACTTCCAGCATTCTAGGAAGCTAGCTGGTCCTTGGGCAGGTGGGCTTACAGGTTAGCTTTGGGTCTTACAGTGGATCTCTGAGTTTGAGGCCAGCTTGATCTACAGAATGAGTTTCAGGACAGCCAAAGCTATACAGAGAAACCCTGTCTTGAAAAACCTAAGAAATAAATAAATAAATGCTTTATTATTTTATGAGAATGGGTGCTTTGTCTGCATGTGTATCTGTGCACCATGTGTGTGCCTGGTGCCTGAGGAGGCCAGAAGGCACTGAAGCCCCTGCATTTCCAGATGGTTGTGACCCGCCACCATGTGGATGCTGGGAATTGAACCCAGGTCTTCTAGAGGAGCAGCCAGTGCCATAACCACTGAGCCATCTCTCCGCTCCAACTTCACTCTTACACACCGTGCCTTTCTCTGACAGTTCTGGCACATAGGCTAGGTTATATGATATGGGACACAGTGCCCCACTCCAAAACCTGTAAGACAGAAAAATTCCCTTTGTGTTGTGAAACTGTCTTTTCCCCTTCAAGGCCTCGGTGGCACTGTCTTGAAGGCCAGCTCTCCTAGTGAAGCTGTTTGGGGGCCTGAAGCCTTGCTCTGCCGCTTCAGGCTGTGATGCTAGTGAGGATCTGTGCTTCCTAGTTCGATGTCAACTTGACCCAAGCTATAGTCATCTGAGAGAAAGGAACCTCAAACAAGACAACGCCTCCATAAAATGGGGCTGTAGGCAGGCCTGTAGAGCATTTTCTTAATTAGCGATAGATGTGGGAGGGCCCAGCCCACTGTGGGTGAGGCCGCTCCTGGGCTGGTGGCCCTGGGCCTCTATAAGAAAGCAGGCTGAGCAAGCCATGAGGAGCAAACCAGTAATCAGCACTCCTCCATGGCCTCTGCATCGGGTCCTATGTCCAGGTTCCTGCCCTGACCGTTGATGATGATGAACAGTGCTGTGGAAGCGTAACCGAAATAAATCCTGTCCTCCCCAAGTTCATTTTGGTCAGGGCGTTTTTTTTCACAGATAGTCATCCTCACTAAGATGGGGACCCAGGCTGCTAAGTGCTTTGTTGGTGCAGGGATGGGGCTCTAAGTTGTTATCAGAGTGTCTGTCTGCCTCAGATGCACAGCGGCAAGAAAATCATGTAGGCAGTGGCTGTAGGCTTCACCCTAGACCTAGAGCCTCTGTTCTCGAGTGATCCCATCAACTCCTCACTTCCTGCCTAGGCAGAGAAAGCCGCACAGCTGACACCCTCAGGAAACACTTCAGATGGAATGTGAGGAAAGGGAAATCCCTAAGGTGCAAAGAAATCACCCACATCACCTGCTCTACAATCCCATCAGTATTCATCTAGCCAACAAGTGAATATTAAATCACGGAGGTTGCCCCTGGGGAGGCAGATCAATCATACCTTACATCCTGTCCATAGTGTCCCTCAATGGCTAAAACTCCTAGCATGTGACAGCTGGTTGGCGGGACGATGGCTTCCCACACTACTGTCTTACCCCATCTATCTTCAGTCATCTGCTAATTTCAGAAACCCTTCCCCGCTCAGCTCAGAAACCTCTATACTCTAAAGTCTATGATTATAATAAATTTCCTCTGTTCTGTGGGTTACTGTTGGGTCGCCCAGCCTTCCCCGTTCCCCAAGATATGAGTATCAGGCATTATTAAGGAGCCTGATCGCCTGAAATCCATCTCACCACATTTCTCTACTGAACTTGGAAAGAATCTTTAATATCGGAAACATCAAGGACTGTATCAGTTTTCCATTCTGGTAGTAATGCTACCTGATAAATCATACATGGTACTTTGGTTTGGATGTACACCCTTCAAATCCATTGGCTGGAAAGTTCATCCCCAAAACACCAGTGTTACGGAATGGGCTTTGGGGGAAGGTAATGGATCCTAAGGGTTCTGCCCTCATGAGTGGATTGATGAAAAAAGAACTTGACAAACCACGTCTGTGGTGGGAGTATCACTTGAGCTTGAGCCCACAAGTTCACGACCAGGTGGGAAACGTAACCGAGACTCCATCTTAATAGCTGAGACAGGATTCAGCAGAGAGTCTGTGGTTTTTGCTCCTCTGCTTTCTGCTATGTGATTTTTACACACATTTTCTCTCTGTAATCTGGGTAAATGTTGGAGACTGACCCAGGACTGTCTGACTTAAGATTGTTATGTATTTCTGCTTGGAGTTTGGAGTCTGGCAAAACCAGACGCCCTTGACCAAACTGCACGTCCTGCAGAAACAGGACGACCTTGGCTCAACTAAGAAGTATACTTTTTAGATATAGCCTTGAACAGTAATCAGCCAGCTGCAGAGCCTGGGAACCAAAGAGACTTCACCTCCCCCCACCACTCTGACTTCTTCTGAAAATTTTCCACTCTCCTTTCTCTGCCCCCTCCCTATCCAAAGTCCTGTATATAAACCTCAAACCCCAATTAATAAACGGAGCCTTGACGCGACCCAGACTGACTCTTCTCATTCATTATATGTGCTTGGCTTCGTTCCCTTCCCTCCCCATGATTCTTTCAGGTGTTTCTCGGCTAGAGACCCACGAATAACCTGAGGCCATCATCTCAGTGCTGAGGTACTGGTACTTGGGTTGTCTGTGTAAATGTTATTTGTTTCTGTCTACTAACCTCCCTTGTTTTCCTGGAAGAGAAGGAGAGAGAGGCACAGCAAGGGCCACCTCCCTCCTCCCTAGCTCTCTTGCTATCAGGCCTGCGGCCAGCCAGTGGCCCTCACAGAGGGTGGAGATGTGTGCTCTCAGTACAGGTGGGCAAAGACGGGAGCTCTGGGCAAGGAGATGGGGACTGTCTGCAATTGACAAAGACTGTGTGAACATTGAACAGAGAATCCGATTTTAGTCAGAGGAGTTAACAAAAACTTTTTTCAGCAACACTGGCAGCCAAGGACACACTCTGTGCCCACATCCCCCTCCCTTCCTTTCTAAGTGAAGTTCTTCTTCACTGTGATAACTTCAAGGTCCATTCTGCTGGCCAGCAGCTACCCTTGTTAACCCTTCTCTGTCCTGGTACTGCTTGAAAAAGTAAAAATGTTGAATTACCAGCCTGCATACTCCGAAAAGCTTTTACTTTAGAATAACAGTCAAAGATACATTATGTATTGGGGAAAATTATGCTTTTGTTTTCATAGAAAAAGAAAAATACATGGATTTTGGTCATTTGAGTTCAATGGGTTACAAATATTTGCCAACATTTAAGAGAACTGGTTACAAATTATTATTGGTTAAGATAAGAAAAAAAAAAACCTATATCAAATTCCAAGTAGAGAATAGCTTAATGAATTTTTTTAAAAAAAAAGATGTTTTAGGATATAATGTTTTTATAAGAATATGAAGGCCTGAGATATGAGGATGAAAGTTTGAATAAATGATTTTTTGGTTTGAGAAAGCAGTTTAAGATGTAAAAATCTGAAGGCTTAAGCATGTCATGAGGGTTAGAGTACGTGATATTTTGGGTCTGAGAAAGTAGTTTGAAGTGTAAAAATATGGAACTTTAAAGTTTAAGTAAGTTGTGACACTTGAGTATAAGTAAAGTTTATGTGAGGTCTAAAATGTAAAGGATTTAGGTATGGGAATATAAAAAGAATGTTTTGGGAAGAGGAAAAGTATGTGAAATGTAAGTTATTGGGATATGTAAAAGCAAGTTATAAAGGTCTGAGGATGAAGAGGCATAAATAATGGTTTTAAAAAGTGATCTAAAGGTGTATAAAAGAATAAAACATGTTTGCTTGCTATTCTACTGTTACATTGAGACCTCTGGGTTATGGGCCCAGCACGCTTCCCCTGCGTTTAATAGTCTTCTCCACAGAGTTTGCCCCCACTGGCTTGTTATGGCAAGAGCATGTGCCCTTACTTTGGGTACACCTCCCGGTTGCTAAAGGAAAGTCCTTCCTTTATATCCCCTGCTAATGTGCCAGTTAGTGATGTTAGGAATAAGAACCTCCACTAGATATTTTGGAAAAGAGCCTGACGTTACCATTATGCCATATGATAAGAAACACCCAGAATGGTTGTGCACCCGTGGTCCTGCCTGGGCCCTTAGCTCGGAGAAATGAGCTTGCTGATTCTGCTACACGTTCTATCTTAATTTCTCATTTAAAACATGACCAGGTAGCAGCTGCTCATGAGGCTCACCGCCTTCATCACCTCCATGCTCAAACTTTGAGACAAAGGTTTTCATTTACCAGAGAACAAGCTAAAAAAAATTGTAAAAAGCTGTAAAAATTGCCTGATGCTCCTACCTGAACCCCATTGTAGAGTAAACCCCAGAGGGCTTATACCTGGACAGATATGGCAGATGGATGTCACCCATGTTCCTTCCTTTGGTAAATTAAAGTTCATGCATATTACTGTAGATACCTTCAGTGGATTTATTTGTGCCTCCACTCACAGTGGAGAAGCCACCAAAGATGTTATCAATCATATGTTACATGTTTTCACGGTGCTGGGTCAGCCAAAATGTGTAAAAACTGATAATGGCCCAGGATATACTAGTAGTAAATTTAAACAATTTTGTTTACAATTAGGAATTAAACACATCACTGGAATACCCTATAACCCTCAAGGCCAGGGTATTATGGAGAGAGCTCACCAACCTTTAAAAAATGCTCTTAATAAACTCAGCTCACAAGAGATATTGCTTCCCCTTAAGGGAAACCAAAAAGCTCTGCTTTCTCATGCTCTCTTTGTGTTAAATTTTTTGACATTGGATAACTTTGGGAAATCTGCGGCTGAGTGACATTGGCACCCAGAAACTAAACAAGGATATGCTCAGGCCCTTTGGAAAGATCCAATCACCGGGAAATGGGGCGGCCCTGATCCAGTTATAATCTGGGGAAAAGGGTCTGCATGCATCTATGATTCCAAGGAGAATGGAGCTCGTTGGCTACCAAAAAGGCTGATTAAGCCCTGCCTCCCTAGACTAAGGAAATAATAACTGTTATGTCCAGGACACAGCCCTGAGACAAAAATTCTTTTTATTCCCTTACAGAAACGCCTGCAGCTTGGAAAATAAAGGGAGCCACGGACCTCTCAAAGGTGGGACCTGTTCGTCCGAGGAGACCTGTTCGTCGCTGGCCTCGAGGAGTCAACCCCTGCTTCATCGTCTGCCTACTCCTCCTCCTCCTCTTTTGCATTTCCAAAGAAAGCCCCCACGCTATCAAAAGGCTTGCCTGGCAGATTTTAATACAAACAGGAGAGGAGGTCTGGAGGGTTACTGGAAACCACGCCCCTTACTCCTGGTAGCCGACACTCACTCCTGACTTCTGTCAGTTAGCTGCAGGATTAGATTTTGGGATATACCTACTATTAGCCAACACCAGTTAAATGGCACGGGAACACAAACATTTGCAGACCGCTGGTCAGGCCCTTTTGAAATACTTCATGGTATTAACCCTGCCGTGATGACTGCCCCAGGCTGTGCTAGTCCTACAGCCCATTATAGGTTGGCACAATCTGACTTCTATGTCTGTCCCAAGGATGGTAGAAGCCAAGCCATGGCTGCCAGATGTGGAGGAGTCGAGGGTTTCTTTTGTGCTCAATGGGAAAGTGCCACCACCTCGTCCCTCCCCCAACCCTGCACCAAGCACCGTGACTAACATCATGGGTTCCAGTAACAGCACTCTCCTTATTCCTTTTGGGGAAACTAGGGATAGATTGTTTAATTTTGTCCAGGGAGCCTACATGGCCCTAAATGCCACAAATCCAAACAAGACCTTGGATTGCTGGCCTTGCCTTACCTCCAGTCCTCCCTATTATGAGGGAATTGCCTTTCAGTCTGCTGCAAACAACCTCACTTCCCCGAGCAGTAGGTGTCAGACTAAGCCCCATAAACTGACACTTTCTGAGGTCTCTGGACAAGGTTCCTGTTTGGGCAGGGTCCCACCGACCCATAAGCATCTCTGCAACCAGACAACAACACCTACCAAGGGAAGCTATTATCTTGAGGCACCGAACAGGTCCTATTGGGCCTGCAACACCGGCTTAACCCCCTGTGTGTCTGCTCAGATATTCAATCACTCCCATGAATTCTGTGTACTTGTTCAGCTATGGCCTCGTGTCACATATCATGAGGAAAATTCAGTGATAGAATTTTTTGAATGAAGGGGCAGATACACTCGAGAGCCTGTATCCATGACCATTGCCCTCTTGTTAGGTATCGGAGGCATTGCTGCAGGTATTGGTACCGGAGCCACCGCTCTTGTACAAGACAACCACCTGATGCAGCTACAGATGGCCATGACCACTGATTTAGAGGCTATAGAAAGATCCATTTCAGCCCTTGAAAAGTCACTCACTTCACTTTCAGAGGTAGTACTTCAAAACAGAAGGGGTCTATATCTGTTGTTCCTGAAGGAGGGAGGCTTATATGCCGCCCTAAAGGAAGAATGCTGCTTTTATGCAGATCATACTGGTATTGTCAGGGAATCGATGGAAAAATTAAGGGAAAGGCTAGCTCAGAGAAAAAGGGAATTTGAAAATCAACAAGGGTGGTTTGAAAATTGGCTACAAGGGTCCCCTTGGCTCTCCACCTTGCTGCCTACCATTCTATCCCCTTTAGTTGTCCTTCTCCTTCTTGTTTCTTTTGGTTCCTGGGCTTTCCAGCGGCTGACTCGATTTATCAAAAGTCAGATTGATTCGGCCTTACCACAGCATTTTTCAATTCATTATCATAGACTGGATACAGAAGAAAACAGTCAGGAGCCCTCTCAAAGGCTCAGGTTCAGTGCCCTTGGGTCCTAACACCCCCTGGTCCTATTAGGACCACGATGGAGATGCCCCACACAGACCCCTCGACTCGGGTGAGGCAGCCCCTGTGTGAGGGAAAACTCCAGGCGTGGCTGGAGTGCAGCTGTGACTGCACAGACTGGGGACGTGGATGCCCTTATAACCCGAGAGTCTGGATTGCATGCCCCGTTGCATAATGGTTGTGCAGTAACAGCTCAATGCTCAGCAATCTCCATTCCCTCAAAAAAAAAAAAAACTGCACGGTCCGCTGATTCCCGCACCAAGGGGACGCCTGGGGTGCTTGATTCTGGGGAGACATCGCCTCCCAGACCTTTCTTGTCTTAGCATAGAGGGACAGGGCTCCTGTGATCCTCCAGACCAGAAGCCACCCCTTCAGTCCCAGATTTCTAAAAGTTTGACAGCACAAACGTGGTCTATTTTTTTAGAAGAGAGGGGGGAAGGTAAATGCAGTAAGAAGAACCACACCACAACCTAGATATTATCCTCCACAAACCACCTAGTCCATTGCCTTCTAATTCAGCTGAATGGCTTTCTCAGAATACAAAGGAAACCCTGCAGGATTTTTCACCAGAATATAACGTGAACAGCCTCTCATCCAGTCCCCGGTAGAGTCCTTGTTCCCTTCTGAAACTCCAGGAGCCTGGCTTTCACCCTCCTCATCACGATCAGCTCTCTGGTCCTCTGGGGTCCTTCCAGAATGATCCATTCAGCTCTTCTTACAGCGCTGCAGGGGCTTCTGTAGTTCACAGATCCGAACTCTTTCAAAAGCCTCCTGCAAATCACTTCCAGAATTTCACAAGCCACATGGTCAGCCAGACTTGGTGGCACAGGCTATTAATCCCAGCACTCAGGAGGCAGAGGCAGGCAGATGTCTGAGTTCAAGGCCAGCTTAGTCTGCATAGTGAGTTCCAGGACAGCCAGGGCTACAAAGAGAGACTCTATCTGAAAGAAAGAAAGAAAGAAAGAAAGAAAGAAAGAAAGAAAGAAAGAAAGAAAGAAAGAAAGAAAGAAGGAAAGAGAGAGAGAGAGAAAGAAAGAAAGAAAGAAAGAAAGAGAGAAAGAAAGAAAGAAAGAAAGGA